>RJWM01011207.1:0-60584 GCA_004363535.1 Dasyprocta punctata | reverse complement strand
AACTCTGAATCCTTAGAACTCTCCTTGCACATACTGTAGAAGCCAGAATATTACTTCTGAGAGAAACTCTGGCTATTTGTTGAGACTTATCTCTCAAGAAGATGAATTTTCATGCAATGGACTTGGTTTGGGGACCGCTAAACCAAAAACTAGCTGATTGTTCCTTGCAAGATTTTAAAAGAGACAATTAGGCTTGGGGAATCTGTTGTTATTGTTGTTGTTGGGTTTTTTTTGTTTTGTTTTGTTTTGTTTTTTGCGGCACCTGGGATTGAACTCACAACCTCACGCCTTGCCAGACAGGCGCTTAAGCCACTGAGACAAACTCCAGGCTTGTTTTAGTTTTTGTTTTTAAAAAAAACAGATGCTAAAAATGCATCTGCAGGTGGAATCCCTTGTTACTGGGCTTAAACCTTACAACTTTGGGAGCTTTCTTTAAAGAAACAAATACAAAATTCCAAAAACCAAAACTGTTAAGAAGGTAGCCAGTTGATTAGAAAAATAAATGTCAACAAATTACTACAGCTTTGTAGAGCTGAGATCTCTATTAGGAAATGTAACTGAAATGCTTACCCGGAAGTGATTTCTGCTTGTAAACTAACTTCCACTATTTATTGAGAGCATGCTCAAACTCCTTAAAATTCCTAACCTCAAGAAGGGTTTTATAGGTGAAGCCATAAAACAACTTTCTGCCTGGGAATGTAGCGCAGTGATAGTGGGCTTGCCTAGCAAAATCCTAGGTTTGATTCCTGGCATCAAAAGACAAACAAACAAGAATCTTTTCATTGATTTTACTCATGAATCTCTTTTACATGACAAAAATGATGTCATTAACCTATCACCTTCCAAATAGGTAATGGTGATCAATTTCTCTCATTATTTGTAATAACAACATGTGCTAGGTTAACAGAACAATGATGTCATCTGGTGATGTGAATGAGTCTCCAATAGATAACACTTGTAAGAAACCATTAGCCATTCACTGAAATTAGATTTAAAAATAGTAGCTTAATGTTGTTCTGATTACATTTTTAATATATTGAGTTGACTAGGTTGAAGTTCCCTATTCAAACAATCATTAATCTAAATGTTGCTCTGAAGGAATTTTACAGATGTACTAACAGTAATTGACACTTTTAATAAGGGGAATTACCCTGTATAATCTGGGTGAGACAGACTTGAATAGTCAGAAAACTTTAAAAGCAAAACTGAGCTTCCCGAAGAAGGGAAAGAAATTCCACCCCTGGAAAACAACTTCTGTCTGTGTCTTAGTTGCTCAACTTTATTTACTGATAGCCCTACACATTTTGCAATTTCTCAGCCCACCTAAGAATTCAGTAAGCCAGTTTCTTGTAATAAATTTACACATGTAATCAACCTCAGTATTCTGAATCCTGTTGGTCCAACGTCCCTGGTTTAACCATGACTGATACACTTGCCAGAAACTGTTTATATGGAATGATTACAAAAGGAACATGTTCATAGGAGAATAGATTGATTTGTCAAGGTTCCTGTGGTTTGTGGTTAAAATCTGTTACACAGATAAATTATTTTTTCTAAATACACAGTCTTCAAGCACCCTCCAGTTCTCACGGCCACCACATAGGCACTAGCTTAGGAGCATCCAATTTGTTACTTTTCAGGCCTCAAAACTTAGAGAGTAGTTTCCTGAGAAGGGTCAGCAGTACCTATTATATGTGGTTTCTTGGCCAAATTCCCTGGCCAGGCAGCATGGCCCCGTGACACGATCCCAGCCCCTGACCATTTGTGTCTCATAGCAGTCTTCTCTCCTTTACCCCAACAACAAGGACCTTCTTTCATTCTTTTTTTATTAAGTGTATTGATACAATTTAGATACACCTAATGAGATCACATTCATCATAGAGAATTTGTACCTACACATGATATATCTTGATTCCTCTTTTTTTTCCCACTCCCTTCAATCAAGCTTCCACTTTCCTTCCTAATTTACATAAAATAGAAACAAAGTCTTGTAAAGAAGGAGGTAACCTTCTTTCTGTCTCTGGCACTTGTCTACTTTGTTACCACTTCAATGCCTTCATATTTCTGTTGTTTATGCCTGGAATACTCGGCCCAATAGTCTTTGTGGGACTTTATCTGTTGATTCATCTTAAATGTCAGAGAGACTTTTGTTAATGGCCCCCTTAATCATACCTTACTACATCATCATGGCTTATTTTCTACATATATTATTTTCCCTTAATAAATCTATCCAAGCTTGTTGTCTTCTCTTACTTAGTTATTTATTGCTTATCTATCCTCATACATTGTAAATTCATCAAAAATAAAGCCCTGTCTTCCCTCATGACCATATACTATAATACCACACATTCTGTTTCATTCAAAAGAAGATAAAAAAAACTAATAAAAAAAGAAAAAATAAAATTATCGAATGAATACACAAATAAATGAGTGCCACTCACTCCTCACATTTTGGAAATTCTACATTCCTGAGACTTGAGGTTCTGTAATAGTTATAAAAGTTTCTTCATATCATCGATCCATATATCCATCCATTCAACCACAACACCAGCACTTAAAAGTCAACATCTTACGTTATCAGTAACCTTTTACATTTAGCACATCCTACCTGGAAAAATATGACATTTATATACTCATCACTTCATTTTATACTTGACTAACTGACTAGGTTTTTTATGATAACCAAAAAATGTTTTTATAAGCAATGAAAATGAAAGATGTGGTGGTCATGAAGTTATCCAAAACATTTTCACTTAAAGAAAATGATTCAGTGATTTAAATATAAGAGAGTTGGTTTACCTGTTCTTTTGGTTCTTCCCTTGCCCACTAATTAGAGACTATCGATGAATGATAAAGGTAAAATTCACAAATATCCTGGCAGCAGAGGACTTAGAGGCCAGGTACACATAGCATACAATAACCAGTTGCTGTTCATCTGATTGTACAGATCTGAGTACCTTCTCCCTATGTCACAGTCTCCCTCATTTTCTAAGTTCTCTAGACAACTCTTTAACTATCAAAAGCATACATAAAATGCTAGATTATAAACTGACTCAGTGGATGTGGGGTGTTGCCTGACACATTGTTTCACTACAAGCTTCCAGGTAACACTCGCTGTTACCCACTGTCCTCGTTTTGATGTCAGTATATTCCTACAACTATGTTTTAGAACAGTATTGTCACACTGTCATTCAATTTCAGATACCATCAGGTAACAATCAGATCAAAGAAGCAGGTTGGTGGCAGAGTGATGATTGCACAAAAAATAGTTTTCACATGACTCTAAATTAATGTTTGCTTGAGACTTGTTGAAACTTTGAAATATGCTTTTTGCATATTAATGACTTTTATTGCTAGATCTCATGTTATGCATGTGTGAATTCAAAGGTGTTTTAGCATAATAGGACCAAAATCATAGGATAATATGAAGGATGTATACTTCTAAAATATCTTAGTTTGTGTTCAGTATGGATCTTGAAAATTTTCTAAGGGTAAGTCAATGTGTACCAATTTTTCATCTTCTTCTTCAGATTAATAGATGTATAAATGCTTCCTTCATGTATCTTAATTATTTGTTCAAGAAAGAACTTTAACATAATATCAAAGATTAGTTTTAAAAATATATTTTAAAGCACAGATACATAAAACTAAATTTTACTAAAAGCATATGAATATGTTTTTCATCTGTAGTTTAAAAGTTACAGTGAAAACCCTTTTTGTTTCCATGGAAACCTATGTATTATCTCTCACATATCCTTCCAGGTTGTCAAATTCTTCTGTGTTCACTGCTTTTAAACTCTCTTCCGCTTTTTTATAAGTTGCAGGGACCATGGTTTGGAATTATCTTCCAAAATCCCACATGTGAAAGGCTGGCTTCCCAGACTGTGGCACTTCTGGGAAGTGTTGTAACCTATAAGAAGTGGGGCTGCATGGAGGTTATGCTGTTAGTGGTGTACCCTGGAAAGACACACTGGGGCTCCAGGCTTTCCTGTCTCTCTCTTTACTTCTAAACTGCCATGAGGCCAATAACTTCCTTTGTCACATACTCACCACCCTGAAGTACTGCCTGGCCACAGGCCCAAAGGCAGTGGAGCCAAAAGACCATGGACCGAAATCTCCAAAATCTTTAACCAAATAAAGCCTTTCTCTCTGTAAGTTGGTTTCCTTCAGGTATTTGCCACAACATAAGAAATCTGAGTAATACAGTAGGTGACTAATAGCTATGCAAAGTCTGTCTTGTCTGGTAGAAATTTAACTGATCCCGTTAACTCTTAAGAAATACCAGCATTCGGTATCTGTAAATTGAACTGGATCCTGTTATGCCAGACAAATATCAAACATTACCAAATTTTCAGCTCTTCTGGTTTTTTCCATATTTGGGTACCATCCTGCAAACTAACTATTCCAATTTTTCTTCCTCCCAACAGACAATATCACCCAAGACTACAACCTGAAAGTCCAAATGCCTATCTAGACTCTAGGTTGCCTAGCAACTACCTCTTTACATCCCTGGATCTTCGAGCATCTAAAACTTCCACCTGAAAATTTATGGTTCAACTGGCTTTGTAGGAGCAGAATCAACAAGAATCCCTGAAAGACTATCCCTGAGAATTGTCTCACCTCCATCCAGGATGTTTATGATCAATTCTGGGTCATTCATCAATGAGTGATATTCATTTGTCTTGAACAAAGTGGTAGTTATTGACAAAGTTGAACTTTATTTGAGTGTGTGCTCTTGGAAAGAAGAGATGCTAAGGAAATCCACATCTCTAATTCATTTGTGTTCCACAAACAGTTAATTGCAAATGACCTCTCTGTGTATATATTCTGAGATAAAAGCCTCTCTCTCCTTTCTCATGACTCCCAAAAGATTCACAGAGGATTTCTTCTTTTACTTCCATCTATAAAAATCTCAGGCCTACTTACCTTTTACTGAGATGCTCTTCCCTAACGAGGGATCTTGCTATTTCAATAGTCTAGATAAAATCATCTTTTTAATTGTCCTACATACTTTAATTTTGATAGAAAACAACAACAATAACAACAACAAATAAAGCTTGCCTGAAATATCACTAATACAGCATTTGCTTTACACTGGAAGTTTTGAAGACTTTATAGATACAATGAGAATGGTTTCTGGGGGATTTATTGGCAAAATATAATCCAAAGTCAGTTCTAAGTACTTTCCAAGTTTTTAAATAAGTCATATCAAAGAAGGGATTCAAGCTGTTTGGGAACCCACTGGGAACAACTTGGAAGCTAAAGAGACTGTGCAAAAGATGTTTCAAGTTGAAAGGGAAAAAAAGAAAATACAAAAGGATATTAAAAACCCAGTAGGTAAGACTAAAAGTCACCCGGGGATTATGAAGTGTTTGAAGAGTGTCCCAAGTTCCAAAGTAATAGTTTAGAACATTGAAAGTAAGCCTGGAAAAATGCCTCTCCTCGTACAATTGCCAAATAACCTTCTGCACACTGTAATTATAGAGACTGCAGAAATGTGGATAAAATATGGTGCAAAGGCTGAAGATAGGTTTTGTAATGATAGCATGGAGGGAGACTCTTGGTAACCGAGATTTTTCAAAGTATTTTTATAACAGTTTTTAAATTCTGCAGCATCCTCCTGAAAAGTGGGTGAATAATTCTAAGTAAAAGTGGCAAAAATAGATAATGTTATAGTAAAATTCCTGTTTTAGAAATAAGCACAAGGATAGGATGCCTAGGAAATACGATTTGAATACTGTATGAACAGGTGAGGCTGCATATAGAAATACTAAAGCATGGACATTTGAGTCTATCTTCCAATATTTTTATCCCGGTTCTACTTTCAGTATCTATGTGAAACCTGTAACTCCTTCATAAAAACTTGAGTTATAATCATTCCTTTGTCATAGATCTGTTTCATAAAATAAGAATATAAAATATTAATGTATTACAAAAATAACATAACATATAAGGTCACCAGTCAGCAAGCAGGAGAGATTTGGTTTGAAGCCAGTCATACACTGGAAATTTCACCTTTATACTTCTATTACGTGCATGTTTTATTCTTTTCATAAATGGCAATTTGCCAAAAAGAAAACCATTACTGTGATTCCAGAGGTCACAAAATGTGGTAAAATGATTTGCAATGCAAAAAAAAAAAAAAAAAAAAAAAAAAGAGCATCAAAAGGCAGGTGAGAATCTGCCAGTTACCAGTGTGCCAAAAGCGTTCTTTAATGCCTCCTCTGTGATAATGCACTGACACTTCTATAATTTTCCTTTGCAAACTGGGATGTCACTGGCTTTAACTAGAGAGCATTGCAGAAACACTGGAAGAGAAGCGGAATTCTCTACCTCCAGTGGCTCCTTAAACTCCTAGTGCAGTCTCTCCAGCACCAGACTCCAGTAGCACCAGTCTCTTCAGGGACTTCTTCAGCTCCAGGACCTGCCATATCACTTCCTTACAGCTCAGAGCCAACAATTTCCCCTGCCATCAGAGTGCCACCTTTCTGGCACCATTCCTCAACATCTTTCTATAATATTCCCAAGGTCAAGTAAAGGATCACCAATGTGATCCCTCCCTGTGAGCCGCCTCACCTGAACTCCCTGTGGCTCTGTAGTGAGATTTTAGAGAAAGCACTTCCCTGTGGACAGTTTCCC
Organism: Dasyprocta punctata; assembly: GCA_004363535.1. NCBI lineage: Eukaryota > Metazoa > Chordata > Mammalia > Rodentia > Dasyproctidae > Dasyprocta > Dasyprocta punctata. The sequence goes on along the minus strand of RJWM01011207.1, from coordinate 53,945 downwards.
CTGACACAGTGATGGTCATTCCTGCCAGATCTCCACCTGCCATGGTCTCAGTCACGGGGTGAGTGGGCCTCTTCCATGGTCACCCTATTGTGTGTCTTGACAGTAGTAAAGGCTGCTCTTCGAAATTCCCATCCCTATAGTACGTAGAGTTATCTCCTTCTTACCAGTCAATGTTCTGTAGTTTCCATACACCATATATAAAATCAGAAGAAAATAGCACTCTTAAAATTAATTCTACAGTATATCCATTTGGGCTGCAGTTGCTTTTCCACTGCCAGTCTTTTCATCTCCTTCAGACTGTAGGCAGTTTCCTGGACCAGTGTTAGCTATTCTCCGTTCATGTCCCAAGGGCACCTTCTTCTTAACACATGCTAACAACTTACCTCCTATCCTAACTTTAAACCACCTTCTTCTACATTTCCTGTCTCAATCGAAGCTTTTTATTTTGGCATAGTTATACAATCCTCAAGTTCAAAAGCCTAAAATTTATTTATCTGTGATCAGGGCTCACAGTCATTTCAACTCAATATTCTTAAAATTTCTCATATTAGATACTTTCTAAGTTCTTTCTGTCTTCAAAAAGAAAACCACTAATAGATATCACTGAGTGGCTTGGATGTGCAATTACGTTGCTATAGTTAACCCACACAACACCAAAGTCAGGCATCATTGTCTTAATGACACACATAGGAACACTGAGAAAAGATGAACTCATTTATTCAGACATACATTTGTAGCAGAAGGCTAAATGATGAGTGAAAAAGAGCTGACAACACAAAAATTCTCATGACTAACATGCTTCCTGCAATCTAGTCCCTTACAACATACACACCACACACTTTCTAGAATACAAGTCTGGTTGTGGTCATTCTCCTGTTTCAAATATTTCAACAGGAGTTTTGTTTTTGGACAGAATTTGGTAAGTAACAGCATCTCACCACTTCACTCTCACTGTACCAGATTGGCAAAAAAAAATAAATAAATAAAAAATTAAAAAAAATAAAATGCAAGTGAGTGACTAATAATATTTTTAAGGTTAGCAATGGTCTGTGGAAGCAAAGTTGACCACATTAACTAAAATTTTAAAAATGGTAGAACCCTTCCTTGCTGAGCTGAGGTTGCCAAATATTTTCTGCGCATTTATCATAGTTAGGCATTGCTAAGAAACAGATTTATAACAGGTCAAAAGTCTTTTCCACAAGAAAGTAAAATCCAGAGTTTTCATGGCTATGAAGATGAGTGTGGCATATTGTAATCTAGAAAAATCACATAGCTCAGGCTAGTTCTGCCCTCCAGACGGCCATTCCCTGCATGGTAGTGTAATGTGAGAGACTCTGGGTTAGACTGGAAATGCAAAGTACTATTTCCTGCTGTCTTGCAGTACTTCAAAATCAGTATGTCATGAAGGAAGAGGTCTATAACAGAAGTTTGAAAACACAGACAGCCTAAGCTTAACTAAGCTGTATCTCAGCACTGAGCTATCTCAACATCTAATTTGTTTAAGGTGGTCAGCCCTTCACCTTACCTGGTAAACTAAAGAAAGTGTGAACTATTTGCAATAAAATAACATTAAGTTCAGCTATTTATAGATCTTTTATACTTTCTCTGAAATGATTAAAATTTAAAGACTTGCAAAGAAGTAAGAAAAATAAACAAAATAACTGAGAAGTAAAACATATATTAGAAACAGAACCCAGGATCATCCAGAGATTGTTGTTAACAAATGAGAACTTTAAAATCAGTCTTGTAAATATGTTAAAGTAAACAAGTCAGAGACACTGCTGATGTCTGTAATCCCAGATACATGAGAGGCTGAGGTGGGAGGATCACTTGAGTCTAGGAGTTTGAGGCTAGACTGAGCAACATAGTGAAATTCCATCTCAAAAAAAAAAAAGAGAGAGAGAGAGAGAGAAGAAAAAAGAGAAGAAGGCAAGAAGGGAAAGAGAAAGAGAGGGAGGAAAGAAGAGAAGGAAAACAGAAATGATGGACAAAATAAGTAAAAACATGGGTAATCTCCATTAGGAAACATGATGAAGACATTCAAATGGCACACTAGAAATGAAAGTACATATGTGTTCGTATGTGTGCATATAGTCTCAGATATTTAGTCTGAAACTGAGAACTGCTTACATAGATGTAAAAACAGATTGGCAAAAGACAAGATTAGTGAACTCAAAGAAAAGTCAACATACAATATTCAAACTGAAGCACAGACCAAAAAAATACGAAAAAAGAGCAAAAAAAAATTTAGCATATAATGTTTTTACAGTCTAATATACATGTTATCATAATCCTAGAATAATAAGAGAGAGCAGAAAAGGAAAATAAATAATCTTTAAAAAAGATAATGGCTGAGAATTGTTCACAATTGAAGAAAAATGCATGCAAGAACTTTGGTGAACCCTAAGTCATATAAATATACAGAAAACTGTATTTAGATCCATCACAGTAAAACTTCTGAAAACTAAGGATAAAGCTCTTAAAAGCAGCCAAAATAAGAAGAATGAATAATATTAAGAGTATGATTTTTAACAGAAACTATGGAAACAGGGAAATGTTATCTTTAAAGAGCAGAAAGAAAATCCTACATCTAGTTTTAAATTCAGTGAAAATAGCTTTCCAAAGCCAAAATGAAATAAATGCATTTTTCAGACACATAAAAGCTGAGGAAATTATTGATGTGTAAAGAAATACAGCAGTAAGTTCTTCAGACTTAAGGAAATGATCTCAGATATAAGCCTGGTACCACAAGAAGGAATAAAGAGCACGAGTATTATGCCTCTAGGGCAATCACTAAAAGAATAATACAAAGAGATATAAAAGCTGAAGAGGTCATAGAGGAGATAAAATGGAGTGATTCAGAATAATTGATTGAAACATTTCTGATAAAATAAATGCCAAGGTCCTTAGCATAGTACACTAGGCACTTTATGATCTGACCCCTCTGTCTATGTAGGTTAATTCATTTTAGAAGCTGGCCATTGAGAACTGCATGTAACTTCTTAGCCTATCATGTTATTCATGCTACCTCATATTGGCATATGCTATTCCTTAACCAGAAATGTCTCCTTCTTTTTCTCACTTGACTAATAAAAAATTTAACTTTTAGTATGAAGCTTTCTCTCAGTCAGGATCTCATCATGAGCTGTATGTAATACCCAATATCTACAATTTAAAGAAGGAGAGGTTTATTTTGGCTGGCTTGCAAACTCAGACATAATCCTGTTTCCTTAGCACTCATATTACTTCGGTCAGTCCTTCATCTCTGATATCTTTTCTCAAATTATTTCCCTGGTCTTGACCACCTGACCTCTTTTCTCAACCTTTGAATACCTAGTCATTCATTAAGCCCCAGCTCAGATTTAACCCTTACCTGGAACTCCTTCCTTGGCACCAGCAAGAAGGGATCAGATCTCCTTCCCCTTTAAGCATTTGTAACACCTCACCATCCTATGTCATGAATTCTACTATCATCAATAGTTTGCATCGGTATCTCTTACAAGTTCAGAAACTTTTGAAACACAGAACATTTTCACTTGCAGAAAAAGTAGGTAAGTGCAAATCTTTGTTAAGGGGGCAAAGAACAAAAGCTAAAGAAAGAAAGTTAAGAAGCAAATGAAAAGGGGAAAGGAGAAAAGAAAGAAGGGAAAAGATTATGTCTGTATATATATATTCGTATATATAATATTAACGAGATAGATAACTATACTACTAATTTCTAGTTCATCAAAAAGAACAGTTTGTGCTTTGTTTGATTGCTTAATCATTTTTTCATGCCTATATCTTGTATCTTGAACAACTACTTTGAAGACGACAACACGCAATATATAAACCAGTGTTAATTTCCTATTGTTTTGTTTTGAAATTTTGCATCATGGTTTTTATTCTTTTTTATTGTTTTTAAAATAAAAAGCAAATGAAATGGCATCTTTTTACAGAAAAATTACAGAAAAATTATAATAAAATATGCTATATATTTAAAATAAAGAGGAAATCTATGATGAAAACATTTTTTCCTTGAAAATTCCTTAGAGTGTTAGGTATTTTAAGTGTTTCCATTAAGCTATCAGCCTGAGCCCTGTATGCACATCTTCCCTGTCCATAACAAGAATTCATCAGCACCTTCCTTGCCCCTCTCCCACTGATTGCTCTTCAGCTTTTGCATATTCCCTGCCACCTTTTTATCTTATCTCAATTCTGACACTTTGCTCCATCTTAGTTTCTAAATCCCTTGTGTTTGGGCTATTTATACTGTTTTTTGTTCTGTCTCTCTGAATCTGTTTTATTGACTGTTCCCCTAGATTCCCCCTATATATTGCTTATAAGAACAAGACAAATACTCCCCACATTCATTTTTGAAGGTGGGTCTTACTTGAGAGAAACAATGGGATGAATGATGGATTGAAAGGCTCATCAGATTCACTAAGGCCCTAAAGTTTATGGATTGACATTTTTAATAGAAATAAGCAGAAAGCATGCAATAAATTTATCAAAGAGGAATTCTAAGAAAAGATAAAACTGATGATAAGTGGACTGGATGAGGAATGTCAGTTGTACCTTACTTATAAAAGGAATTTCAAAAACCTAAGCATTTTTGAGCAGCCGTTCTCCCTTTCCATAGGGGATCAAGCAAAGGGGAGAAGATTAAATTTGCACAAGTGTGAATGTAAGGAAACACCTTCCTATTGCAAGGTTTGTTATTGCTCAAGGATGATGCTAAACTCCTTGTCAGAAGATTTGAAAAGTTTAGAAACCACAGATCTCAGATGGCTGCAGTGTCGTTCGGAACTTTTGACTGTTTCGAGTGAGAAATCTGCACTTCTCACTAGTGATTTTTAAGGAGCTCCCTCAGTGTCCACATGCTTTCTATGTGCCTCGCAGGTTGGACTAACTGCTGCTTCAGCCCTCCCTTTGCAGGAAGGGTTTTGCACAGAAATTGTTCTTCAAATTCTTAGGAATTCAGAAGCTTAGAATAGTCTGAAAAATAGACTATTCTTTTGCATATTTTGTTCCCAAATCTTTAGAGATCATTCACTTATATTTTCTATGTTGGGTTTTCTTGTCCTCTCTTATTAGCCTAGCACTGCAGCTGGCAGCCTCTGAGACAATGCATGTTAAGTGGCCTCTATTTTTAGAGGCATGAAAAGAACAAAATCAGATTGCTGGAGACTCTCTTTTAAAGCAGTCTCACAATGGCTCTTTCTTTGGTATCAGTTTTGAAAATTAAAATTATTTTGGAGGGAGAGGTTCTTATCTGTGGCATTTCATGATACATGTTCATGGCATTCGGATTCAGAGAAATGACGAAATAAAAGTGTCTCTTTTCTTAGAGCACATATTATTAGCAGCTGAGCTACAATCTCAATGGCCAAACCACATTTTGCTGCAACCTACAAGGCAGACGTGTTATTTTCATGTTTGTCTATTTCATTTCTAATTGAATTCCATGGACAGAGATGATAGAGGTAGAAGAAGGCTGGGGACTCACTTTGACACAGTGAAGGATGCTTTGGAATTCTGAGGTATCCCTCTGACTCTTTCCTAAAATATTTCTCAGGATCTAGAAGAAAAGCAGGTTTATTCACCTCCGGCAGCTCTTTCAGGGCTCCGATGCTTAATGACCTAAATGGGCCTTCACAACAAGATTTTAGGGGAGGGGAGGAGAGAAAAGGACAATAATATCAGTTCCTTACAAGGCGCTAGCACATTTCCAAGTTAACTGTTTTCAAATTTTAACCTTCCTGCTATTCAGCTGGTACAACTGCAGTGATCAGCAAGTCTAATAAACACAGCTGTTCAAAATAAATCCAGAATCCTTTCTATTCAAAGGGACTGAGACTAACTTAAGGCTTTTCTATCATTTATTTTTCTTTACTTTTTTTTTTTTCCCCCTTCTATTTTGCCTTGAAAATGAGTATTCTGAAGTTTTGGAAAAGCTCCAGTTTCTCTTTTATCTACCAGAAAAATGTATCCTTTGTGAAAAGAAATCTATTTTTTCTTTGTTGCATTTAACAAAACATCTAAAATTTTAAAGTTGCAGATACTCTTTCATTACAGTATGACGTAAACCAGACCTGTGTTGTTGTATTTATTATGCACAAAACGCAATGATGGTGATTTTATTCTAATCATCACCTTATTACAGGCAGCTGAGTTAGTTAGAAATGTTACAGGCAGTCAGACAGGGCTAGGTCCTCAAAGGAGCCAGTGCAGAAGCCCAGATACCTCACGACTGTGGGGGAGACAGACACCTTCTGCTGTGGGCCAGGCCTCAAGACAAAGAACGAACAAAGGCACCCATATCCTAAGGATTGACAGTCTGAACAGGTCTCTATCACCCTGAGGAAGTCAGGAGTCACTATCCCAAGCCCCTATGGAGCCACTGCTCCATAAGAATGCCTGTTTTCTACACTCGCTTCCCCATTTGTCCCCGATCTGATTAATTTTACCTGAGCAATTAAAGCTTATTGGTTAGCCACAGTTATATCCTTACGCCCAGCTCTCTCCCTTTTTCCCTACCTTTAACCCCTCTCATCCCATGACTTTACTCTATAAAAGTCCCTAAAAGCAACAGAGTCCCTGGCAACCTACCTGGCGACCCCTTCTGTCTCTCAGACAGAAGCTTTCTTTCTCTCAATAAATATATTCTGCTCTTAACCTCCGTTGTTCCTAAAATTCATTCTTCGATTTTTAGAAAACACGAACTCATACCGGACATATAGTAGGTTAGGAGATTCATTCCACTATATCAACTTTACAAAACAAGTCATGCACAAAGTGAAAAAGTTTTTGCTTTATTTGATAAGGGGAAAACGATATAAAAATTAGCAAAGGCTTAATGCAAGATATGATTTCAAGTTGTGCAACTGCAAGTTGGTGAAGGTAGGAACAGTGTTTTTGTCTCCACTAAGGCTTAGTAACTAGAAAAATGTTGACTTTCAGTACGTGCTAAGGAACAAGTCATATGTGAGTGGTTCTCAAATTTTAAGTGGCATCAGAACAACATGAAAGACTTATTAAAACATGGACTGCTATGTGCCACCCAGGCTTCTGATTTATTGTAGGTAGGCAGATGAAGCTACTAGAAGTTACTTCTTTAATAAGTTCTGTAGTACTGATAGTGCTAGGCCAGTGACCACTCTTAGAGAACCAATGGACTATGATAAGTTAAAGAGTCAATATTTAATTCTTTATATGTTCTGGATATAAGTCCTTTGCCTGAGGGACAGTTGGTTAGAATTCTTTCCCAGTCTGTGGGCTTTCTTTTCACTTTATTGGTGATTTCTTTTGAAGTGCAAAAGTTTTTGAATAAAATGAGATCCCAGTTGTTGATTCTTTGAAGTACTTCGCGTGCAGTTTCATTTTGTTCATGATCTCTTTGCCTACCCCTATGTCTTCAAGATTTTTGTCTACCTTGCCTTCCAGTAAATTTAGTGTTTCTCTTCTAACATTTAGATCTTTGACCCATTTTGACTTTAGTTTAGTGCATGGGTCTAGTTTCACGCTTCAGCACATGGAAAGCCAATTTTTCCAGCACCATTCATTAAAGAGGCTATCTTTCTTCCAGTGAACATGTTTAGCCCCTTTGTCAAATATAAGGTGGTTGAGTGTCTTTGTAGTTGCCATCAAGAAATCAACTGATAACAAATGTTGGTGGGGCTACGGGGAAAAAGGAACCCTTCTCCACTGTTGGTTGGAGTGTAGACTGGTGCGACCACTGTGGAAATCAGTATGGAGATTCCTCAGAAAACTAGGATTGGATATCCTCTTCAATCCAGCTATTCCCCTTCTGAGTATTTGCCCAGAAAAATTGAAGGTATCATGTCACAGCGATATATGTGCATCCATGTTTATAGCAGCACAATTTGTAATAGCTAAATCTTGGAAACAACCAAAATGCTCATCAACTGCAGAATGGATGAAAAAGATATGGTATTTTTATACAATGGAATACTACTTGGCTATAAAAAGGATGATCTTGAGGCTTTTATAGGTAAATGGAGGCAACCCAAGACTATATTCACAAGTGAAATAAATCAGACTCACATTTGTAAATATGGTACTGTCTCCCTAGTATAAAAAATAAATACTAATTTTTAAAAAACTGAAAGAGTAATAAGATCCAAAATGTACAATAGATATTGTAATAAGGAAAGGGAAAGAAAGTGCTCAAAATGCATAGAACTGTATGTATGTATAAGTAATCAAGATAGATAACTATACTACTAATTCTCTGTTAGTTCAATAGAAAGAACAGTTTGTGTTGTCATTATTTGATTGTCTGATTTTTTTATGTCTAGATTTCATAACTTAACCACTTCTAAGATAACAATATGTAATATATTAACTAGTATTGATTTCTTATTTTTTTTGAAATTCTGTATTACTTCTACATTTTTTTCTGTTTTGCTTTTTAAAACTAAAAAAAAATTTAAAAAAAGAATAAATATTTACAGTTGTAAAGTTTTTATTACACCCACGAAACGGATTAAGTAACTCAGGTACTAGATGTTTTAGCAAGTTGCCTGAGTTTATACAACAGAGATGGAAAACCATGAACTTGAATAGTTTAACTACAATGGCCATGCTCTGAAGAATAACAATACTAATGATATCATTACTAATAAAATTGTATTGAGTTTCTATAATGTAATTGTCAAAGTGCTTAGCATATAATATCTCATGTAATCCTGACAAAAGCCTTACTCTGCGGAGTACATTACTTTGTAAATTGGCACTGAATATTAAATTATTTTGCAACTTCTAATGGCAAAGTTTCACCAGAAATTCTAAAATCAACATACCTGCTTTATGAAAGTATCCCATTAGCCAAGAGTTGAAAAAAAGGATTTGTAGCAAATAGAATACCAGGAATGATTCTGACCCACCTTTCTAAATAATATACTTAAGTAAGATAGTTATTCCTTTGTTTCAATTGTTTTGGGGAGTGGCAGGTGAAGGGATTGGGAGGAATGGGATCTCACTATGTTGCCCACACTGGCTTCAAACACCTGAGCTCAAGTTACCTTCCTGTCTCAGCTTCCTGAATTCTGAGACTACAGGCATGTTCCACCATGCCTGCCCTTCAATTACTTTTTTAAATATTCTCATTTAGTTAGCCAAAACTAAACTAATATACCTTGTTGTGTGTAGCTTTGGAATTCCTGGAAGAAAAAAATAGTTTTTACTCATCTTCGTTTTTTATTGAAATTAAATTTATTTTCACTGACATGTAAAAACATAAAAATTGTACATATGAGTGGGGTACCATAAGATTTTTGTTACATCTATACATTATGCAATATTTGTATCAGGTTACACATATCTTTGCTCTCAAATCCTTAACATTTCTTTATGGTGAATGTATTCTAAACCCTTTCATGTTTTTTGAAATGTATAGGACATTATTGCTATCTGTAGATGACAATACTATGCAACAGAACTTGTTGCACTTATCTGACTGTAACTTAACACCATTCCCTAGTACTTCCAACTTTCATGATCAACGTTTTTAAATTCCACATTTAAGTGAGGTCACTGCCTTAGTTGCTTTTTTTTATTGCTGAGACCCATTCCCAACATCCAAAGTTAAAGGAGCAAAGGTTTAATTCAGCTCAGTTTGTTGAGGTTTCAGTCCATAGTCAGCTAGCTCCAAGGCACGGCAGCATGGCAGAGGGGCAGTGCAGAGGATAACTAGTTATAGCAAGAAGGCAGGGACCAGCAAAGTAGCAAGCAGAGGCATCAGCAAACCTCTCCCTTTTACCATTTCCAGGCTACTGCCCTTTTGGGTGGGCTCACCCACACCCAGGGAAGACCTTCCCTTCATCCACACCTAGAACTAGGCTAAACCAATCAGTGGACTAATTTAGTAATCACACACCCTTAATCCCAGCACCACAAATTCTAGATCCAGCCACCTTTGAAAAGATCTACCTATGAATGCACCTATTTAAATGGGGGAACATTTAGATACAAATCGTAGCAATCGTACACTACTAGTTTTTCTGTTCCTTGCTTATTTTACTTAATATTTCTAGTTCTGTCCACGTTTTCACCATTCTCATTTCTTAAAAACTTAAGGGAAAGTATTAAAATTCTAGTGCTGTCTGTTTTGGAAATTATATGAGAAACACTTTACATGTTTTATGGTTTAGATCTTAGAACTGTATCACATAATGCTGGGCAACTCTGAATGAATAACACATATCTGAGCCTTGCTTTCCTTCTTTGTTAAGTGGAGACCATAGAGCATTACATTGTGTTTACTAAGGAATACAAACAATCCTAGCACACAGAGTATAGTATATACAGTGGTACATCAGTTCACAGACTTCATTTGCTTTATGATTTGGGAAAGGTGGCCATATTTGTGTTTGGCACTCAAAGTGCAGTTTGTGAACAGAAGCAAAATTTTGTTAAATGCTTTAGTTTGAGAACCAAACTGTTAAGGGACAGAAGCATTTGTAAACTGAGGTATTACTGTGTTTCTCTTATTCATAGCAAAGTAGAAAACAATAACTCTATTGAAGCTTTTCAACAATGAATACTTACTGACTGTTTTTTGCACATTTTCACCGTAGTAAAGTTTATGTGGTTTTTTCTTATAAATATTTCTTTCTTTGTATTTTATACCTAAATGTATGTCTTCAGATGGTCGAACACTGAAAAAAAAAATTATGATGAAATAAAATATTAACCAAAACATTTACCACACAATTTCTAGCTGTAATTATATATATATATGTATATAATTTTACAAAAATGTTCTAACCCTGTATACTTAAATAGTGACATTTGTATATGCTAATCAAGCCTTTGAATAAAATGTATGTCACTTAGGTAATGATAAAAATAAGAGCCAGAGAAGCTGAAAGTTTAGTTAAGCAAAAACTCTGTTACCATAACAACTGGAAGCTCAGATACAAACCATGCAGAAGAAAATTTCACAGGAAGCCATACACACGATCCTTGTAAATTACATAAACCATGAAAAGTAAGCATCAGAGGTCTATGTCAAAACCCCATTATCGAAAGCCAGGGCTGAATCTTCACTTGGAACCCAGCACCAAATTGTTCAGTGTGTATGAAGCCTTCCATACAAGAAAACGGTAGATTAACCTGAGTTCACAGAAAAGGTTTCTAGCACTAGCGCACAAAGAGGGAAATCATTGTATTGCTCAATAAAATTCTCTCAGAAAGAAAAAAAAGATCTCAAATGCTTGCTATTGACTATTGAAGACTCCAACCTTTATAACAACTTGTGTTTCCAAAATTCAGTATTAGCATCTAGGCAGCCCCAGACTTCAAAATACATTCATTTCCCCCAAATCTTAGAAAGCTCTGGGGGTCATGGCTGCCTTTCTCCTCCTGATTCCCTTCTTTGATTACATGGCCATTCATAGCTACCACACTCCTATCCCCTAACACTTACTGACGTTTCTGCTACTTATCTCATGGCTGTACAACCTCGAGATGTTTCCTGTACTTTCTACCCCAATTTTCCTTCTGTTGTTGTACTTGTTAAAAAGAGGTAGAAAGAATGAAAGCATTGGGATGTGTCTAGTAATCATACTATTCAGTATGTGTTAATGTCCCTTCTTCCTTTCCGTCTACTCTACTATTCTTCTATCTCACAAACTCAGTTTAAAATATTAATGCAAGCAAAATGAAATTTATGTATTTCTTTTAAAGTTAATATCAGGTGCTGTTTTTATAGCTTTCAATAATAATTTTTGGTTGCTTTTTTATTTTTTATATCTTTTTTAATTTTAAACAGGAAAAAAGTAAGAAATAACAATAAAACAGAGTTTCAAAACAGGCTAGGAGGACAGTAGCAATAATCAACACATTGCATGTTGTTACATTCACAGTAGATGTTCAGAGTACAAGATGTAGGCATGAAACATTGTCCAGAAAATTACTAGTATAAAACTTTCCCCTCAGGTGAACCAAGAGAAACCAACCATCTTAACTGTGTGCATACATATTTTTTTCCTTTTCTCTGTGTTCCTTTCACTTTTCTTCCCTCACAGCTTTTCTTTACTTTTGAAGAGTTTCTTCCCTTTTCACAATATCTATTATACACTTTGGATTTTGTCTACTCTTTGAGATTCTCACACTGGTAGCATAATATAATGTTTATACATTTTGGTCTGGTTTATTTCACTTACAATTATGGTCTCAAGTTGAATTCATTTACCTATAAAAGTCTCAAGTTTAGCTTTTTTATGGCTGAGTAGTACTCCATTATATATTAAAAAAAACTATGTCTTTTTAAACCATTTTTTGATTGATGGGGATTTGGGTTGTTTCCAAGATTTAGTTGTTACACACTGTAAACCCAGCCAAGACTGGTTGTTAAGTTCACAGTAATAAGAACTTATAGTACTCACTGAAATTTTACTTCTTATTTGGAAACAAGTTGCTAAGCATGGCCTAAACTTAAGGAAAGAATAAAGAGGAGAGTTAGACAATATTTCTTGGGTGAAGGGAGCATTTTGAAAAGTTATTCGGAATTATGAAATTTTTAGGAGAGGCTTGCCATCCAAAATACATATGGAAGATGAGTAACTTTCCCTCAAATCATGATGGATTTTCTTCCCCTACAATACACCATCTCTTATAAATAGAAGCATATTTTTTAGCTGTTGTCTGGGTTTTGACTACAAGAATAATCACATTAGAGCAATAAGGGAAGTTGTACCAATATGAAGTCAGTGATGGATACCGAACAGGTGTCTGTGATGTATTTAGCCATTATTGAATTAAGAAAGCATTTTTCCCCAGAAAGTCATTGTAGGTTTGTCTCTCTTCTAAAAGGCAGCAAGCCCAGCAACACTAAACCTAATAGTAACTCTCTTCTAGGATTATAGTGAGAACTAAGAATAAACACATCTTAGAACAGTGCGTGGGGTATAGTAAGAGCTCCGAGGGGACTGGTTACTAAATAAGACTGGTTCTCAAAGCAAGGAGCTTTAACAGGCCTCTATCACTAATTGCAATACTCTTGGGAACTCTCAGAATAAGAAACTAGGAAGATAGATTAATCCCCAAACCAATCATCCTCTAATATTTTTAAGCTTAAACTTTCAAAACTTAATTAGATTTTCATTCTTTTTTCATTTGTCAAATCTGGGCATAGAATCATTACGGCTGCAAATTTTTGGCAAAAATAAACTTGTCAGTCATCCATGTGTTTTATATTGTATAAGGCCTAATTTAAAATGGGACATTAACATTTTATATATTTTGCTTAATTTTCTAGTTTAATTTTTCTCATGAAATATACTGGCAGAAAAACTAGACAATCAATAGCATACAAGAAAATGTAAATTTACTAATAATAGTTCCCTCCTAAGAATAATACTGAGTATGGAACACTGTAATTTCACATGTTTAAGAAACATTAATTTGAAATGTACCTCTTCCTATATAGAAACTTACTGGAAACTAATGGAAATTTCTATTTCACTTCTCGTCTGATTCTTTATCCTAGTTTCCCTGATAAGCAATTTTTTTTAATGGTACATAAGAGAAAATGTGTCCAGTAATAGAAGGGGAAATAGACTTGCTTTTTGTTGCCCTCAAATAAGAATGAAGATAAATGAATCACAGTTCTACAAATGGATAGATTCAACATAACATTAAAAATGCTCTCTAGGGACAGTGGATTTAGCTCAGTGGCATAAGCACCTGCCTGGCAGGTCAAGGTCATGACTTCGATCTCTGGTACCAAACAAGAAAAAAGAAATGCTCTCTAATAAACAGAGGTTTAGTAACAGAGAATATCTATAAAATAGTGAAGGAGTACATTACATAGGCATTATTCAAAAAAAGACTGGAGTGTGCTTCTAAAAGATGCAAAGGAATTAGTCTTGGTAGACTTCTAAAATATTAGGCAGATTTACTACTAAATTATTATTATTAATTAATTGATAATTATAAAAATATATACTCTCACAATCAAAAATACAATTACAAATGATTATAAGTTATCAAGGCAGTGGTTTTAATTCAATAGTAGCATCCAGCCTTGGTTGAGAGGCAGGAAAAATCTATTTCACAGACTGCTGTGGAGGGATGACCATTTCCAGACTACAACCTCAGCAAAATAAGCCAAAGGCTTTTAAATCTTTTGACTCAGCAGTTCCACTTCAAAGAATGTTTTCTAATAATGAATTCAGTCGGGTACTCTAACATGTGTGTGAAGGTACTTACAGAAATTTTTTCCCAGCTAGAATGTATAAACATCCAACATGTTTGAAAAGAAGAGAACCATACAAGCTACATGATATATTCCTAGGGAGTCATTATGCATAATGTTGTACATAGAAATTTGTATGAACTAATAAAGAAATTGACTTATTGAACAACTTTGAATGATAAATAGGTTATAAACTGAATATTTTATAAAATATGTTTTATAAAATTTACATTTGTTTATTTTCCTAAGTATGCCCAGAGCTGTCTAGAGAGGAAAATGCCTAAATGTTGCAATGATTTTGCTACAGGGAATCCTTTTCATCTTTTTCATTTGCTTGTTTGTACTTCAAATTTTTCACATAATGAAAATGGGTCATTTTTACAGCAAAATATTCTAAGTTTTTGTTTGCTACATTATTCATTTCATGTATAACTTCCAGAGTAAAATAATTTTGTGTGAACCTGTTAAAAAGTATTGCTACAGATTAACAAAAATGCATGTCTACTATAGGTTTTGTTTCTTAGTTCATCTCTTCATTCCTTCATTTTTTTTCTTTTCTAATAGTAGTATAATTTTTTCAGAATTGAAGCAAAGGGAAATTCTGTTTCTCTGTATTAATTGTTAATTTAGCATTGGGACTTGCTGGTAGTCTTTTAAATTCTGTACCCATAGACATAGGTAAGTCTTCATCTCCCCAGGACTTGGATTGCAGATAGTTCTTCACAACATAGTTACTTCTTATACTTAGTAGAAAAAAATTTGCTAAGCATGATAGAAAACCAAGTGTTTCTGTATAAACCAGAAGGTCACATACACCAATAATTTTACCCTGGAAAGATGATATTAGGTATTAATATAAGGATGTAGCTTCAAATCAAAACATTTCTTCTTATTCCTCACTTCCTCCATTTTCTATTGCCTTTTTCTTTTCCCATCAACATCTTTTATGACCATATTCTTCTATTCGTCTAAAAATATCCTCACTTACAAACACGTATACCAAATACACTTTTTCCTCGTTAGTCTAACTTCTCACACACGTTTATTTTTCTTCCATGTTCTTGTATAAGAGTGAAAACTGGCATAAATCTCACCTTGAATTTACTAGTCTGATTAGTTAAGAAGCACACCGTTGAGAAAATATTTTATGAGGGAGAAAATTATTTACTACTGGATGAAAAGTACACAGAGCATTTGAGGGCTGACAACTTTAGTATACTTGTGTCTGCATAAGATTACTGATCATTTTCCTGCAAGAAGAGGTGAAGGACACACCTGATAAGTCAAGTCAGAGGGTATATTCTTAACCACTTGCTTTCCATTAGTTTAGTAATACCTGAATGACATTATTCTGAACCATCTCTTTACTACAATCCTAAAATTATTTCAATCAAGTTATGAGTCAGATAAAAACCTATTTTAGCGGTTACAAGCATTTTTAATGAATTATTTTGTCATCTTTTTAAAAAGTTTACAATAGAGAAAACTTTACATCTCCTTCTTAGATGCCTCCCTCAGTTTAGAGTGAAATCACTCTATGTTCCTATTTAATCCATAGATAATAAAGCTCCAATTTTATGAGAAATCCATGAATTTAAAAATATAATAGTACCAACTGTCATTTAAAGTGGCCAGAAAAATAGGTACAAAATAAAACCAAGAAACAAGTAAGAAGTTCAAATTATCAATTTTTGAATCTAAGGAAATGTGATGAATTTTTAAACAGATAACTGAGCATGTCATAGAGAAGGAGAAGTTAGTATATTGGCTAAACTACTCTTTTTAGGGTGTGTTTACAACATGTAATACTTGCATTTGCACTGAGGATTTAGTGTGTGCAAACATCGTCTTTATCACTTTTCCTCCTCTCTCTGCTCACATCCCTCCCCCATTCCTGATGCCCTTCCCCATCTCCAAAACTTCTGCCTTCCTATTTCCTACCATCGCTCCTTTATTTTACTCTGTAATTTATTTATATTTTGGATTTCTCGTATAAGAGAAACCATGCGATATTTAACTTTAGTTTTTCTAGTTTCACTTAACTTTACAAACTTAAAATCCAACAATTTTCCTTCAAATGACATGATTTCATAATCTTCCAGTGTGCATATATATATTTTCTTTATTCATTTGTCTGTTTATGGACATCTAGATTATTTTCAGAATTTTACTTCTATGTATTGCAATGCTTTAAATATGGACATGTATGTAGCATTAAAGTATACCTTCAACTCTTTCAAAAAAACACCTTAAATCCCAAGAGAGTTACAGGTGAGTCAAATGAAATTTCTATTTTTGGATTCTGAGGAATCTCCATGCGAATTCCTAGTCGCCCTAGTTTATACTTCTATCAACAATGTAGAAGTGTTTTCTTTTCCCCACAGCCTCGAGGTGTGTGTGTGTGTGCGTGTGTGTGTTTGATGACAACCATTCTTTCTGGAGTACAATGGAATTTTAGTGCTGTTTCAATTTTTATTTCCTTAATGAGAAAAGTTGATGAACATTTTTCTAGGTACTTATTGGTCATTTGTACTTCTTTTGAGAAGTATCTATTCAGTTCATTTGCACATTTTTTTTTGATTTGGGTTTCTGGAGGTTAATTTTATATATATTTTTTCTGTATATATTCTGAATATTAGTCCTCAATGCTGGGTATGGTGGCACACAACTGTAATCTCAGCATTTGGGAGGCTGAGGCAGGAGGATTACCGTGAGTTCAAGGCCAGTCTGGAAAACATAGTGAGATCCTATCTCTAAATAAATAAATATTAGTTCTCTATCAGAAGAGTAACTGGCAAATAAGTTTTCCCTTCCTATGGGTTGTCTCCTCACTCTGTTTACTGTCTCTTTGCTGTAGAGAAGGATTTTAATTGGATGTAAACCCATTTGTTGATTCTTGGTATCATTTCTTGTGGCAAATGAATTCCGTCCAAGAACTCAGGCTCGATCTATGGCTTCAAGTGTCTCCCCTATGTTTTCTTCCAGAAGTTTCAAAGCTTCTGATTTTATATGTAGATCTTTGATACATTTTAATTTGATTTCAGTACAAGTTGAAACATATAGATATAGCTTAGATATTCTCCATTTGGATAACTAGTCTTCTGAGTGCCATTTATTAAAGAATCATACTTTCCCCAAAGTACATTTTGGCCTTTTTTTCAAAATCAAATGTCTGAAGTTTCAAGGAGTTGTTTCTGTATCTTCTACTCTAGTCCATTGGACTACATGTCTGTCTATGTGCTGGTAACATGCTCTTTTTGTTACTGTTGTATGACCCGAAATTCAGAATTGTGAAGAAATCCAATTGATTCCTTTTGTTTTGGGTCTCTTCTGGTTCTATATATATTAGAATTTTTTCTAGTTTTGGGAAGAATATTTCTGATATTTTTACAGAGATTGCATTAATTCTATATACTGCTTTGAGCTGTATGGCCATTCTAAGATCAGCTCTGCCTACCCAACAACTGAGGATGTCTTTCCACTTTATAATGTCCTCTTCAATTTCTTTTTTCAAAGTTCTGATTGTTTGTATTTGTTTGTTTTGCAGATGTCTTTGACTGCCTTGGTTAAATTGATTCCTAAGTATTTTCCTTTTCTCTTTTTGAAAATATTGTGAATAGAAGTGTTTTCTTGTTTTCTCAGTGAGTTCATTATTGGTGTACAGGAACACTATTGACTTTTTTAAGCTTATTTTGTATCCTATCACTTTGTTGAATGTACTTAACAGCTTTAGGATTATGCTGTTAGAGTCTGTTGGGTCTTTTATTTAAAGGATGATATTATTTGTCAATATGTACAATTCGATTTCCTTGCATCTATGTTTACCAAAGATATTGGCCTGAAGTTTTCTTTTCTAGTCATGTTATTATTATTATTATTATTATTATTATTTTAGTCTTCATCTAGTTTTGGTATCAGGGTAATGCTGGGTTCATGGAATGAATCTGGAAGTATTTCTTCTCTTTCAAGTACATGTAAAACCTTGAAGAGTATTTGGACTATATTTTCTCTAATTTTATGGTAAGATTCAGTGGTGAATCCATAGGTTTGTAGCTTTTATTCTATTTTATTTTATTTTATTTTATTTATTTTTGGTGCCAGGAATCAAACTCATGAACTCACACTTGCCAGGCAGGTGTCCTGCCACTGAGCTATATCCCCAGCCCATGGTAGTTTGTATTAATGTCTCCATTTCATAGCTTGTTGTTGATAGTTTAAAGGATTTTATATCTTCTTGGTCAAATTTTGCTTAGTTATATATACTTAGGAATTTGTTCTTTTTTCTAGGTTCTCCAGTTTTTTGGAATATGTTTTCAAAGTAGTTTCTTAAAATCCTCTGGATGTTGGTGTTATCTGTTGTCATTTCACCTATTGATGTGGGTCTTCTCTCTCATTGGTAAGTTTGGCTAGTGGTTTATCAATCATATTTTTCCTTTCAAATGACCAACTCATTGATTTCATTGATCATTTGTATTGTTTTTATTGCTTCCATTTCATTAGTTTCCACCCTGAACTTCTACTAGTTCTTACCTTCCACTAGTTTAGGTTTGTATTTTTCTTGTTTTACTAGGACTTTAAGATGGATCATTAGGCTGTTTGAGATCACTCTATTTTTCTAATGTAGGCTATAAACTTTCCTCCTAGAATTGCTTTTATTCTTTCCAAAGATTCTGATATGTTGTATTTCCATTACCATTTGATTTTAGGAATTCTATAACTTCTTTCCTGTGAAATATTCTTAAATAAGAATGTTTAATAGTTGCTTCCCTCTTTTAGGAATATGACAAGAAGAGGAGCTACAATCTATCTTGAGTTGCCCTGAGGTAATTTTATTTCCTCATCTGCAAAATTGTGTGGTGTGGATGAAGGCATTTCATCCTTTCCAATCTCACCATTCTATGCTTTTACAGGATTGGCTGTGTTATATTTCTAAATTGCAAACATCCTTCTGCCTGAGAGAAAAACGCCACTTGACATTTCAACAAGCTACAATTCAAGGAAATGAAAGAACAAATATCAACTCGTATGTTAGTGCAGTAGGATCTTTAAATTAAAAGTTTTTTATTAATCTTTTTGTCACCAGGTGGCCAAAAAGCCTAAAAGCAAAATAATTAATTAGTAGTTTTAAAAACGTGTATTCCCATATTCTAAAGTAAGTTGCTAGATTCTCACTCAGGCTCAATTTGCTAAGGAGATAGGTCCAAAACTAGTCTTCTGATGCTTAGACTAACTGCCATCCTGGAGTAGATACAGAAACAGGGTGGACATTATCTGAGAGTGAGAGTTGTGCATAGAGGTCTCTCCCAGAGATAGGAGGGAAGCTTCTTTCTTTCACATTTCTAGCCTCAACCCACTTTGACCAGTCAATGAAATTAATGGATGCCATTAGAGGGCATTTGTACCTCAAAATTTCTACTGACAAAATGTTGTGGCTGGAGCTATTCAATTGGGCAGGGGTGGGATGGGAAAGTGAAAGAGTTGGTATAGCAAAGATATATGAGTTTCTTATGGTCCAAACAGAAGTCAACCCAAGAGGCACTGTGAAAGAAAATATTCCTGACAGTGAGAGGTTGTTGATGCAACAGAAAAATAGAGTGATGTGCATCAGTTTAGATGTGAACTATTTAAGATGAGACACAACAAACATTCAAAAAGTGTACTGGTTTGGAATGTCAATACATAAGTCCCCAGTGTAGCCATCAAAAAACCCTCAACTGAACCCTCAGACAAAAGAGTAAGCTTTGCCCCTATGCCAAGTCTGGAAAATAGCAACGGCAGTATTTGCATTCTACTTCACCATCCTCTTTATCCATCCTGTATCCTCAGTGAATGGGAAACGATGACCAATGAGTGACAGGAAAGAAGGAAAGACTGATCTCGCTGTGCCAGTCTGCCTTTGCAACATAAAAGTTACAGGAGCATCGATTTGAGACTTGGTGGCAATTTTACAAAAGAACTATTTTCTTCAATTCTAAATAAGTTTCAGTGTCTTTCCTTTCTATTCTTTAGTTAATAGGTTAAAAAATCTATCTCTCTAGAAATTCTGCATTCTAACTGTGCATGCATATTGGGAGAAGTACTTCTTTTTATAAATGTTTATGAATATTTCTACTCCATTGATAGTTAATAACCTGAAACAGAATGCATCACATCCAAATAGTTTCACTGGCAAATTTTACCAAAGCTTTAAGGAACAAATGATACTAACTCTCTGCAATCTGTGCCAGGACATGGAAGAACAAGAGCAATTTGTAACACCCTCTTCACAGTCCATACAACTGTCATACCAAAGCAGAAAAATCTCAATACAGGAAAACTACAGACTGATATTTGTCACGAACACAGTGGCAAAAATCTGCAACAACAAAACAGCTGCAAATCAGCTCTAGTGATGAATAAAAAGAATTATATACTTTGACTGAGAGGGATTTATTCCATGTGTGCAAGACTCATTGTGATGGTTAAATTGAAATGTTCACTCACTTGGCTTGAGAGCCACCCAGGGGATTAGTAAGGCACACTCTGCATGTGCCTCAGTGGATCATGGAGGCGAGACCTTGAAGACTGTGTCTGGCCCCTGCTTTCCTCTCTGCCCTGGCTCTGTTTCCTGACTGCTGGAACTAAGCGGCTTTGCTCTGCCTTGCTCTCTGTATGATGTTCTTGCCATGGGTCCAGATGATCATGAACTGACTGCTGTGAAACTGTAAGTTAAATAAACGTCTCCTCTTTAAATTGTCCATGACTGCAAGTTGGTATCAGTGACAGGAAAGCTGACTGATACATGAATTCACCATTTGAAAATTAATTAATATAATGAATCGTGTCAACAGGCTAAAGGAGAAAAATCATATGGTCATATCAAATGCAGAAAAAGCATTCCATAAAATCCAAAATCCATTTATCATAATTTCCATCAAAGAAGGGAACAGCCTTACTTGATAAAAAAAAATCTACAAAAGACCTACAGCTAATGTATTTAGTGATGAGATACTATGTGATTTTCTTCTAAGAGTAAGAGCAATAAAAGGACATTTCCACTTACCACAGTGATTCAACATATTGAATGTCCTAGCTGATACAAAAATATATGAAAATGAAATAAAAGTATTTAGAGAAAAAGAAATAAAAACTTCCTTTGCTTAAAAATGATATCATTGTCTCTGTAGAAAATCCATTCAGGTGTGGTAGTACACACCTATAATCTCAGCACTTAGGAGATTGAGGCAGGATGATCTCCACAAATTCGAGGCCAGCCTGGGCTATGTAAGCAAGTTCAAGGTCAGTATGGGCTACAAAGTGAGACTCTGATTCCAAAAAAAAAAAAAAAATCCAATCTTTGTTTTTTATTTTGGGTAGGTTATTTGTTTGTTTGTTTGTTTTAGTTTTCTTTTGAGGCTGGGTCTCACTATATAGTTCAGACTGGACTGGAACTCACTATGTGACCTAGACTGCCCTCAAATTTGTGAAGATCCTCCTGCCTCAACTTCCCAAAAGCTAGGATTACAAGCATATACCACCACACCCAACAGAAAATCTAATAATGTTGTCAGTTGTTTCCACCCTGATTTATAGATTCAGCATAATCTGAATCATAATTCTAGCAAAATGCTTCATGGATATGTGTAAACTCACCAAAGTTTACGTGAAAAGACAAAAGAGCCAGAATACCTAATAGAATACTGAAGAAGAACAAATATTATCTAACATCAAGACTAACTATGTAATGACAGTAACCAAGACAGTAACATGTTCGTGAAAGAATAGACAAATATGCCAGTACAGTAGAACAGAGAGGTCAGAAATAGATCCACACAAATACAGTTTATTGACTACACAGATTTGCATTTATTTATAAATGCAAAAAAATGGAATCAATCAGGATGTCTTTTAAAGGTGATAGATAAAGAAACTGGCACATTCATACAATGAAATACTATTCAATAGAGTATGTAGTCAGGTATGAAGTCATGGTAGGACACTGAGGAATTTTAAATGCATATAGCTTATGGAAAGAAACTAACCTAAAAAAGTCTTCCCACTCTGTGACTTCAATCTAAAGTGTGCATAATTAAGAAGACAACAGAGTATCAGTAGTTGTCTAGGTTCAGGAGGAAGAAATGTTGGGTCTATCAATGAACTTTTAGGGCTGCAAAACTATACTGATACTGTCCCTTAGAACTGTACAAATGAGGAGTGAGGATTAAGGTAAACTACACTACTGAGCTTCATTAGCAGCAAAATACCAGTATTTTACATCAGTTCTAATAAACAGCATAATTATACAACATTGTGTGTGGGAACAGGGCAAGGGTTATACAGAGACCTTCTGTAGTTTTCCTGTAAACCTTAAAAGATATTACATTTGCATAGTAAAACATAATGCCAATTTTAGAGAAGTAGATGGAATATTCCAGGTGTGGTGGTACACACTTGTAATCCCAGCACTTGGGAGGCTGAGGCAGGAGAACCGCTGTGAGTTCAAGACCACTCTGTGTTACACAGTGTGTTCATGTCCAGACTGCACTATATAGCAAGAACTTGTCTTTAAAAAAAAATTAACTAAAAGAAGTAAATAGAGTAAAATAAAATTATCCTCTGAAAATAAGATAACTGTTTCATTCAAAAGGTGAAATTATGAGAACACAGTTAACAGGAATGTAGGAAAAATGTGTGAAACTAGAGAGTAAAAGGGATGCAATAATGGATCTGGCAGAATAATGTGAAGAAACATCTGAGCCACATAACAACGTAACAAAAGCCAGAAGGCTTAAGGAGGGTGACATCTACATTCAAAGTTAAGCTTCTGAAATTCTATTACATAAATTGTGCCTTTTCCACAAGACAGAAGTAAAGTCTGACAAACATTCTGAAATAGATAGATGAGAGAGAGACAGACAGACAGAGACAGAGACTGTTCATGAGGAAGGGGCTAATTTTGATGACAGGGTAAAAATTAAAGACTAGATGGTACTGGGTAGAAATAAAAAATTCAATGAATTCAAGAAACAATAATTAGGTATATCCCTGAGAATATATATACTTACCACTTAAAATGCATACACAGATGAAGCATTCACTGGACAAACAGAGTAGAGAAAGAAGTCTGAACAAACTTGATTTATTATCTAGACTTCAGTGAACATCTGGGTTATATGTAAACAACTTACGTGTATATTGAGTCATCTTTTTCTTGCTTATTAAGTAGCAAATGTTCAGTTGAGTCTAAACGTGATTCCTCTTTAGAATATAAATTGTTTACCCTCATAGTTTCTTCTTGAATCTCACTTTCCATTAAATTTGAATCTCTTTCAATAACAGAAAAACAGTTTTTAATATTCCAGTGTTTTGCCTAAAAAAAGAAATCTGTCTTATTTTTGTGTCATTTATTTTTATCAAATATGTACTTGTATTTACTGTGTGCTAGATTACTAATTTAAACTCCAGGAATGCACATGTACACACACACAATATCAAAGAGGGGATTTCTGTCTTCAAGGACCTTACACTCCAATAGGGGAGATGAAATATATTCATGTAACTTTAATAACGATATAAAATTAGAAGTGTCACAGGAAATGAAAATCATCTGAGGAGATAATTTTTTACTATTCTGACTTTAAAATCTGAATAAGATGTATATTTCCTAAACATAAAAAATGAAATTTTCTTGAAGAATTTCCAGAATTAATTTCTTCCTATTACTTTCTTTTCATCTTCCCTCCTAAAGGTAAAAAAAAAACTCAAAAGCCATTCCAATTATTGAATATTCTCTCCAAGCAAAATATACGATGGCTTTCACAGACTTTTGGCAATAGTACTTAATATCCATCTATCTAAGTAAAGCTCTCTATATTGGTTGGATCCTGTGTCCCCCCAAGTCCTCATGAAATTTGGATGGGGCTAAGCCTGGCGTTTGTAACTGGTTTGTTGTCTAGCTCTGGGACTGGTGATATGAGTGTTGCACCCACCAAGGCATGAGCCGACATACAGCATAAGGGCGAGAGGAAGGTGGGTCTCTCTCTCTTGCTCTTTCTCTCTCTCTTTCTCTCCTTTCCTCTCTCTCTCTCTCTCTCTCTCTCTCTCTCTCTCTCTCTCTCTCTCTCTCTCTCTCTCTCTCTCTCTCTCTCTCTGTCTATCGCTGGCATGCCTTACTGTTTGGCGGCCAACATGAATGGCTGCCTCGCAATGCCACGCTGCCTTGGAGCCAACTGAGTGTGGACTGGAACCACTCCTCCTCCCACAAGAACTGTAAGAAATAAACCTTTCCTTCCCTAATTTGGGGCATCAAGTATTTTGTCCCCGCAGTGTGTGAAAGGTAACTAAGACACTCTCCATTGACAATTCATTTCATATTTTTTTGTTTGAAAGAGAAAAAGCCATAAAAACAATGATACAAAATTTCAAAAGAAGATAGTAGGACAGTAACAGTTGTTAATACATTGTGTATTGTTATCTTTAAAGCACTTGTTAATATTACAAGATATAGGCATGAAAATTGATCAAACAATATAGGTACAAACCTGTCTTTTGAATGAACTAATAGAAATTAGCAGTATAACAATCTTAACTATCATATGTATGTTTTTTCTTTTCCCTTCCTTTGTTTCCCCTTTCCCCCATCCCAGTTTTTCTTTCCTTTTGAACAGTTTCTTCACATTTCACAATATGTAATATACATTTTGGATTTATTCACTCTTTCAGGTTCTTATACTAGGGAGACAATACGATGTCATATTTTTAATACAAGGCTGATCATACACACAAGAATATAGAACACATTCTACATATACTGAAGATGATAAGAGGGTAACATATTCCAACTTTGCTTGACTAGCTAGCCTAAAATACGAACAACATTGTCCTAAGGGTTTACAACACAAAATGCATAATGGGGCTGATAAATTAATATCAATGAATGATTGAACCTCACATAAGATAATACATGAATAATAAATATCCAATGAAATTCACTTCTGTATTTTATCTGTAAGAAAGAGAAATGGGGACTATACTAAAACTCAGAGCCTGTTTTGTGCAAAGGAAGCTAGTATTGTTTGGAAATAGTTGGACTGTGCCTTTCAAGAGCTCATATCCTAGAATTTGGTCCCCTTTGTGTCAAAGTTGAGGTGGAGGGGAGAGAATGCACAACCTTTAAGAAGCAGGGTGCAGTGAGAAGCATTTAGGTTACTGGGCAAGCTGCTGTCTGCAGGAGCTAAGGTAGTTCTTGTGGTATCTGAGTTAGTTCCCCCAAAAGCAAGCCTGACTCTCCCAGCTCTCTGACTTCCTGCCTGCAGTGTGATTTCCGTCTTTCACACACTTCTACCTCTGCGATGTCATCTTCTATGAGGCAATGCAGCCAAAGGCCCTCATCATAATCTATGTCATGCTGTTTAGACTTTCAGTCCTCCAAACTCTAAGATAATGAAGTCACTTTTCCTTATAAATTACCCAACCTCAGACATGTCATTTTAATAACAGAAAATGGATTAATGGAGGGGTCAAAGTTACTCTCTGGAAATAACATATGCTCTTCATCAAGAGAAGCAAGGAATCTGAATCTTTACATGAGATCTCTTAACATTTAAATCAAATTTTAAGCACTAGGTGAATAGATACAAAGTCCTTGCCCATCAAATCAATTGGACACAGAGCGTTACCAGTGCATAAACTCTGCCCAGCATAATAATGGTTAGTGCTTAGGAGAGGTACTCATGAATTGCACACATCACCTAGTTTCTTCTTATCCCACAATCATCTGACAGTTTCCTGAATTAATGTGTAGTCATGAATAAACCATCTTCACTCTTATTTCTCCAACTCTAAAAATAGGCATACCACAGAATTTACTTTCCAAATTTAGCTTGAAAACTAGCTGAAGATCAATAGTCATGTTATAAAAACGATTCATGGGTATTTTTAGAAAAATTTCACAAAACATAAGGAATCACACTGCATTAAAATTTAAATACTTTAATCAGATTGTGTATCCTGTTTACTACTAGACCAATATTAACTCAATCAAGAGACAAATGCTATATTCAACTGTAGGGCAAAAGTCACTACATTGTAAAGATCAAATTAGTTCAGTAAGACTTATTCTTATCCTAGTTACAGTTGGACTGCATATATACTAAATATATATATATATATATATATATATATATATAATTTGCCCTTCATAAATTTCCATTTTTCAGAGTAAAGAATGGTTTCTCTTGTACATCATGGTCAAGACATTCATTATTGCTGCTTTCTAACATCTGTTAATTTTTTTTCTCTTTCCTTCTCTTCTTTCTCCTCCCTTTCTAATGTTCTTCTCTTTCATTCCCTCTCCTTCTTTCTCCCTTTCTTTTACCTGTATCTAGAAAAATTCATATTAAAGACAGGTTGATAAAAGCGAATCCTTTATTTTAAAGGGGTGGCAACACAAAAGGGCTTAAAATGCTCAACTGTCCTAGCTTTACCAGGTTTTAATTTCTAATACTGAGGCCGAAGATGTAGCTCAGCAGTACAGTGCCTGCCTGGAAAGCACAAGATCCCGTTTGATTCCCGATACGACAAAAAGGGAAAAAAAATCTGATACTGATCCAACTCTGGTGACTCTTTTCATATCCTATGTAGAAATATTTTAAAACCATCATTTTCATATAGGTTTTGAGAGGTGACGTTTTTCGAAATTAAAAAAAGGGAAATTAGCAAATACAACTAGAGGAAAATGTCAGTGCATATAAAGTTTACTAGCATACAATTCATAATTAAAATAAAATCGAGCTACATATTGTACTTGGCAGGCACAATTTACACACTACTCATACCTAGAATAGTCTTATTTCCTGCTTCAATCCCATCCAAAGGATTTGTTATTCGAGATTTCACCCACCTGATATCTTTAATGTCATTTAAATTTCCTCCTCAACTCACCAAAGCCTTCACGATCATCTAGCAATGTCAGTGTTGATAGTCTTCTTGTTTTGCCATGAGCAGGCTTCCAGCTTCTTTCTTGTCCACACTACAACCCATGTCCCAACCTGGCTCACCACCACACAACTACTCACACTGCCAACTGAATCCCCACTAAGCTGCCATCATTCCTAAGTGAGAAAACTCTAGCACTCACTTGCCTTATTTACAGAGTAGAAGACACTGATACAACTGTTAAATGTTGCATAGAGATTCCCATATTGCTCAGCCAGAGTGAGTCCACTGCCTCAGATTACTTCCAATTTATCATCAGCCTCTACGACTTAAAGGGTTGCACACAATTCTTTGAGCCCTCACTGATCTCATCAAACTGACTTTACAAAGCCAGCAACAGCAATCTTTGTCTACCAACACAAAGCAAATCACTACCTTCTCACAGCATGAGATGGTCCCTGAGGCTGTTTTTCAGAACCAAGAGAACTATTCAAACAGAACTGTGGCTTCAGCTTTAACTCATACCACCATGTGTGGACAGTACTGGTTGGAATCAGACTGAATTTTTTCTCAACAGCAAAAAGAGAGTGGAAGTGGAGTACCCATGAAAGCAAGAGGAAAAATATCACAGAAAATGTGAGACAATGACTATTTCTGCTCCTGCCTCCCATTTTATTTCATAGTCAGGAGTCCATCAGAGTTTAATTTTGGGGGATGAAAGAATTAAAAGCATGAGCTCTGAAATAGCATGAGTTAAAAACCAAACTCTGCCATTTATTAGCTTCTGTGAGCTCAAGCAATAGGCTCAAACTTTCTTGAAAGTACTTTCCTCTCTCCTTGCAATGTACAGCAAATGTAGTGACTTGTGCATTACATTTGAGTGTAGCATCTCTGTTTTACTTGAGTTAGTATTGGTTCAGTAGCTATGAAAAACAGGATACACAATCCAATTAAAAATATGTAAGATATGCAAATACTTTAGCTCGCCTTGGTATCCAGGAGCTATTTAGCAAATGTCAACTACTAGTATTCAACAGAAGTAAACCAGACAATGTAAAGGTAGGTTTGCTCATTTTGTAAAATTTCCTATACTTTGACTGTTACCTTTGTTATTACTTAATAGCCAGGATCACTATCTATTTAATAATAACATGCAAATTTATCCATATTATGTTTTTACTAAATTTTGAAATTGAAAGAATTTATTTATTTTTTTAAAAAACAAAAAGGTATAAAAATTATGACACAGAATTTCAAAACAAAGTAATAGGCGTTTAACACTGGTTAATATAATGTATACTGTTACCTTCAATGTAGTTGCTCAGATTATAAGATATAAGTGTGAAAAAATGATCAAACAATTAAACAATGAAAACACAAACTGTTCTTTCTGATTAACAGAGATTAGTAGTATAATTGTGTATCATATATATATATACATATAATCTTTTCCCTTTTTTCTTATCTCCTTTCCCCTATCCCAGTTATTCTTTCCTTGAGAGACAGTTTCTTTACCTTTCATTTTTACAATATCTATTGTACATTTTGGATCTTATTTACTCTTTCAGTTTTTTACTCTATGGAGACATACGATATTTACACATGTGAGTATGATTTGTTTCACTTATGAGTATGGTCTTAGGTTGCATCCTGAGTGTCTTAGTTACTTTTTTCTCATTGCTGAGACAAAATACCTGATACCCAAAATTAGGAAAAGAAAAATTTATTTCTTACAGTTCTTGGGGGTTTCAGTCCATACTTAGTTGGCTCCAAGGCAGCGTGACATGGCAGGGCTGCCATTCATGACTGCTGCAACAGCAAGGCAAACTAGCAAGAGAGAAAACATGCCTTCTTCCTGCCCTTACACTGTATGTTAGCTCTACCCCTGGGCAGGTGCAGCACTCACATCACCAATCCCAGCACTAGACAACAAACTAATCACAAATGCCAGACTCAGCCACATCCATGCCATGATTACGTGAGACTTGGAGGGGCCACAGGACCATAAACCATAACAAAAAGCCTCAAATTTATCCTTCTTTATAGCTGAATAATATTCTGTTGTATAAAAATACTATATCTTTTTTATCCATTCCACGGTTGATGAACATTTGAGTTGTTTCCGAGATTTAGCTATTACAAATTGTGCTGCTGTGAACATGGGTGCACATCTATCACTGTGATATGATGTTTTCAATTTTTCTGGGAAAACTCCCAGAAGGGGAATAGCTGGATTGAATGGGATTGCCAATCTTAGCTTTTTGAGGAACCTCCACACTGATTGCCACAGTGGCTGTACCAATCTACCCACGCACCAACAGTGGAAAAGTGTTCCTTTTTTCCCAAAGCCCCACCAACATTTGTTATTGTTTGATTTCTTGATGACAGCCATTCTTTCTGGAATGAGATAGAACCTCAGTGTTGTTTTAATTTGCATTTCTCAAATGACCAGTGATGTTGAACATTTCTTCATCTATTTATTTGTCATTTGTTTATCTTCATTTGAGAAATATATGTTCATCTCAGATGTCCATTCACTTATTTTAAAGGAGAAATTTTTCCCAAAAATGACAAAATATTTTGAGCTGTACAGAACCATAATCTTTTCATGTCTGTGGGTATGCACTATTTGATGGAACAATCATGGTTAATGGAAAACAGGACAAGAGATACTTGGTGCTATCACTTCAGATACTTTAAGTCAATTTTTCATGACTAGTGAACATTAAACAGCTGAGGATAGTTAGACAGAAATCACCTCACATTCATATGAAAAGTCAGGTAAATACTAGAATCATAGAGAAGCACTATTTCTACCTGACCAAAGATCCAAACAGGAGCACTGTAGACACCAGTCACACAAATACTGCAGTCAGCAGAGGCAGAGATAATCAGTAAATGGTCACCCCACTCACACATCTCCAGCGAAGTTATCTGGTCCTCATGAGGTTGGAAGGCTCTTATCAGAGTTGGAGGCTGTGTGATTTTTTTCTTACTTGAATCAATACAATATTCCTGAAAGAAAAGAAATACCAGAATTTAAAAATCCAAACACTAAACAATTACAATGTATATCACTTTTTAAAGCCTGATGTAGAAATTGAAAATGTACATTTGGAAACAATAATCTATATTTCACATGCAAACAAATGTCATGATAACAAGTTCAAAAAACAGTATTAGTATTTTTAAAAAGTTTCTCTGGTTTGACTGATTTGGAAAGTAGAAAGAAAAGACGTGGCAGGAAAGGGTAGAAATAGAAAAATAAACAGCAAAATCATTGCTCAGTAAAGATAAACTGTGCAATATATAGGTAGTTGCATATAAACAATTTTATATCATTTAACGATTTATCAGGTAATTAGTAATATAACAACAGCAACAACAGAAAAACCTCTCAGGATGAAAATATTAGATAAAGGGCCAGTATTCTAAATTATATTTAAAATTTCATTTTAAATAAGGTACTGTATATCTAATTATTTGCATATAAACAACACAACAATATCTTACTAACAATATTGATTTACCAAGTTAAGTGATTGACCTGACTGTATAGTAAGAAATTTACAATATTGGAAAAATCTGGTTTTCTGCATTAATTGTTTTTTAAAATTTTTTGCTCAGTACATGTAAATGCTTTCTTTGAAATACTGAAAATTGAATATTTCAAAATCTGATTTGTACAATTAGATATAATTTTATCAAATATTCATTATAGTCAGCATGAGACAGTCAAAAATAATGAAAAGGATGGGAGAAATTTTAACTTACCTCTATATTCCAGATTTTCAAATATCCATCAAGATCTCCTGTGGTAAGATACTGATTCAATTTATCAGTAGACATGGTAATGGATCCAACTCCACTATGAGCCAAAAATTCAGCCAAAAGTTGTTTATTAAATGTGTCCCAGAATCTGACATAACCAGATCCTCCACATGATACCAGGTTAGCTCCTCCTATCATTTAAAATAATTCTAATCAGGAAACTATAACAACAAATACCAAAAGCAACTTCAACTAGTTTCTCACATCTTAAAATATATGATTTTGAAGAGGTGACTAGCATTGTGATCAACTGTTAGTGACACCTGGATTCTCTAAAATAAAAAACAGAAAAAAAAAACCTGTAATAATCTCACTGGTTTGTGTTAAGTACTAAATGAGAAAGGATACATAAATCATTACACTGAATTTAGTTTCCTTCCGTTTTTCCTTTATGCTGTTTCATTTTTGCTTTGTTTTGTTTTAAGTTAGATAGAATTGTTTTTTCAAAGAAAATCATCAAATTTTGATTTCAACAGTATGATAAAAAACCTTGGCCACTTAAAACTTACCTTTCCTAATAATCCATTGTATATATACATCACAGAAGTGAAAGTCTTCATGCACAGGTTCAGATGCATATGTGTGGTCCTAACAGTATAACTATTGATTTTTCTCTTTAGCAGCATGGTTAGAATTCTGTTTATTAACTTAGTTTTAAATTTTTTATCAGAAATTTATTGTAAGCCCTTATAGAATCTTTATTTTGCTTAACAGGTCTAGAGCTAAACTTCTCACTCCCCATTTTTATATGCTTTGTAGAAGCACTTTACCTCAATTATTCTTTTTTGGCAAAGCTGCTATTATTTGATAAATCTGTAGGTGATATACAAATTGCTTCACAAATGTAGTGGCAGCTAACAATCATATCTGTTTAAGGTAGAAAAATGGCATGAAACTGCTTTAACAAAAACAATTTGAGAATACTGATAATATGAAGGAGAATTAGTATTGAGAAAACAAAAGTAATTCCAGGATAACAGTTCCTAGTGTAAAAATTTTTATATGAGTCTCATGGAGAATTTCCATTTTCAAATTAAATGTTTGATATAAATGAATAAAAAAAGTGGTTTGAATATTTTTCTCTTTTCAAATATATAATGTATTTGTCTACATCTCTAATGTTAAGAAAAAGTGCTTAAAATTCACCTAATTTATTTGGAGGTAAAAAATATTTCCAAAATCAGTTTTTCTATTTTAAAGAGAAAGAACCCAAGAGATGGGAGAGAAGAAGATAAAAAATAAGTAAGATGAATTAGGTACATGGACCAACTCCCTACAATGAATGTGATCATTTACTGCCAACAGGTACTAATAAAAATAATTATCAAAAAAGTATTTAAACTGCACCTAATGTAGATGAAAATTCAAAGAATATGCATTATTCTCAAAAGCATGTTTTTATTTTGGGTAGATGCAGGCTTCGTTCACACCATGCTAACATAGCCATTGAAAATAGATGGACAACTAGGCAAACACTTATTTTCTCTACATCACATCCAATAACTGCAATAAATTATACGGTGCACCAATGTTAGCACCTACCCAAGCAAAAAATTAAACCAGGACTCTGACTTATTCCAGAGTGCATATACAACTGGCAAATACACTCAGAACCCTCCAAAAAATACTTGAGACAGAGAACAGGACAGTTGTTTTCCTGAGATCAGCAGTTAATTCAAATTTCACCATTGCTTCCAATTGACAAGCTCCTCATTATTTCCTCCCATCCCATTTTGATATCAGATTCCTGTACAGAGAGTGTCAGACTACTCTTCTGCTACAGATGGACCTAAGCTTCAGCTCATACACTTGGGACATGTATCTTGCTGAGTCCTCTACCTTACTAAAAACATCTCTATACCATCGCTAGAAGGCTGATTTTCACTACTGCTTCTATCAAATAGTTTATCAGAGTATTTTTCATTCTTATCTGGACATGTACAGCCCTGGATCTATTAGCAGTCAGACATACTCTGTCTCCTGCTCCTGCATCTTCCTCAATCTTCACCTTCTTTGCAAGGGTCCAAGACCTCCCACTCCCCAATACTGATTTGCTAGCTACATGGAAACAAATGCTACAAAACCTGAAAAGAAATAGATGGAACTTTCTTTATTTCTCTCTTTCCTAGCTGCAGGAAAAATATAAATGTATATTTTACCTGTTGCTGCAATGTTTTTCCTTCCTTCAAGGAAGCAAAGCCTCACAACAGCATTGTTACCCTGGGTGTCAATCTCAAAGGTACGGGCTGCCGGGCTAACCTGATCTGCCATGGCATAGGCAGAGCCTTTTTCCTCAGCACTGAAAATCTTTTGAGGTTCTGTATCTGTGATGAAGACAAAGCCAGGTGACTTAAGGGAGAGAAATACTTGCTGTTCAAACTCATAAATATGGAAAACAACAGGCCCACTTCTGTCATTGTCTTCAATGACTCCAACAAGGCTCATAATAGATGTCTCTCCAATGCCCATCCAACCTCCTGTTATTCACTTTCTCAGTTGCAACTGGAAAGATTCTTTCATTTAATTTTTGTTTTGTATGTTCTATGCCGAGTTCTCCCTTGACCTGAATTAATAGGAACTTCATATCATAGTTACTGCTGATATCCCAGAAATCTTGATATGCTCAAGACAAATGTGTTTTTAATAACATGTCATTTCCAGTTTATTAATCATTAATCCTAACCTTGCAAATATTTTATATCCCTGAAATATAATAACTGTATATAATGAATTAATAATTTCTTAGCAATGTTATTTGCCACTGAGTTACTTTGGAGAAGACATTTTTAGTGGTACTTCAGTTATCTAATGAAAACATCTCAAATCCATACTAAGGAAAACTGAGAACATTCATCTCAGAATCTAGGAATAGTCCACACATAGCTTTGGGAAAAAAAAAACTCTACAGAAGTATCTTCAAAATTTCAAAGCAAAATATTTATAGCAATGCCTTTCAAATTTCATAGAATTTTAGTATCATTTATTTTTCTCTTATTTCTCTGTATACTTATGGTAGCACCATGTGGTCGTTATATAAGGAAGGTGGTGCTCTCTTGAAGGCCAAAGTACAGGAAGAGGCAAAAGTGCACCTTTACCATGGGAGGTCCAGAGGAAACCTAATGGTTCCTGCTCTGCACATAAAGGAGGTCAGAGCTTTGGATCTACTGCCAAGTAATCCCTTTTTCCCTTAAATTGGTTTTCTCACACTCAATAAATCACTTTTCTAGTTTTTCACACACATACACACATACACACATACACACACACAGACACACACACAGACACACACACAGACACACACACGGATACACCAGCATCATTAATACTTCCCTAAAACTGAATTCATTGTTTCTGAGTTCATCCATTTGAGAAAACAGAACCTGGTTCAGCTGGGAGGAATAACATATTCATTACCCAAAGAAATTAGTCTAAGGAAAAACCTTTAGTATATAAGAAAACTAAAATAAAATGTGAAAAACAATTGTCAAGATATTTTTCTGAGGTATAAAATATTCATGTGCACTGCTAAACTCCCATAAAATACAATATACTCCTGTCTAATGCTACTCACAGGTTTCTAAAGTAAGGAATAATTGAACATTTCCAGGTGGCATAATACTTAATACCAACTCTAGATTGAGTACGAATAGCAATTAAGTGAACAATGTTCCCATTTTCTCACCAAGGGGTACCTAAGGTTCACTCAAAAGCAATTTGGCAAGGTTTATTGGCAAAAACTAAATTAGATAAAAATGCAAGACCTGTTCTCTGCTGTCAGTAATAGAAAATGCTGATGCAGCATAAAGAGAAGGAATGACATGCCTTGGAAAATTTACTAAGCCAAGTAAATCTCAAGGTTCTTTCTAGTCGCTTTGACAAGACAACAGTGTTACTAATCTTTCACACTTATAGTCAACCATCTATAATTTAGGACTGAGCTGCATAAGATGCATGAATAAACAACCCCGACAACTGTGGTCTGACTCAACCACAATATTTTTGTTTCAAACTTGCACTCACCTGATTTTGATTTTAAAAGCCTCTGGTAATAAGGGTGAAGGACATAGCAAGCATTTTCTGTGCTATTGTTCCACAGAACAATTTCTCCATCATAACTCCCTACATGAATCAGGGTAAAGAATATAAATTGTCAGAATATTAAAGGGAAAATACAAGAAAAAAATTAAAAGAAATCATTATCAATATATATCAATATATGATTACCTACAAGACATAATTTATAGTATTATTTTATAATAGCCAAAGAATTAAATACAAGAAGTGCAGGAAATCTGTACATGCACTAAGACCCAAGGAATCCAGTTGAGGGCCTGGATCCCACAGCAGTGTCCTGCATGAGTCCAGCTGAAAACCTAGAGCCCATGACAAAACCCCTCATTACTCCAACTGGAGGCCTAAAGCCCACAACAATGACTCATGCAAGTCTGTTTCAGGGATCTGCACTAAGAAGGCTCCAAGGTCAGGGGTGAAAGCTAGAAAGTCTGTGCCAGCAGGATAAAGGATCTGTGCCAGTAGGTTGAGGGTTCTGCACTGGAACCATAAGTGACACTTAAAGTAAGATCCAGGGCTCCCCCAAAAAGTAACACACCCATCCTCAGTGACAGTGAGGTTCTGAGCTCCTCCAACAATGAGAACAGCGAGTTCATATCAGGAAGCCAGTGTGACAAGCTTCTCCTGAAGACTGAACAGCACACCATCTTTCTTCCGCAGCCAGAAAGTGGTGAAGTGAGGGCCAGAACTCCCCCAAAGTGAGCCACAGCCATTTTCAGCAACAACCAAGTCCCAAGCTCCTTTGACAATCAGAACAGCCAAGTTCATCTCTGGAAAGCTCAACAATCTCCTCCAGGAGAACCCATGGCAACAAGAGAACCAACAACACCATGGAAAAGCAACAACAGTGTTTCTTCCTCTCCAGTTTTTCCTTTTGTTTTGGCAACAATCCTCAGCTGGGCCATCCATGCTTAGCACCGTGCTGATTTAGTTCAGCTAGTACTACAAATTGACCACCAGTTATCAATCCACCACAGGTGTATAGAAATTAATGTTGTATCCTTTCATTTTAGAGTACTAATGCATTCAGAACAGAGGCTCTGTTATTGAATAAGTTGAATTGAAGTCCAAGTTCTGCCACTCAGTAGCTGTGTAATTCTGTGCATCAAAATGCTACAATTTCCTCATCTATAAAACTGGGTTAAAAATCGCATCTTATAAGTGTTTTGTGCAGAATGAAAAGTATAATGGTGCTGACCTTAGTGGAAACATTAAAAAATTGTCCTCATACATGTTTATTATTGAGTAATGAAAAAAAATCAAATCCTCCTAGATTGTTTTCCCTATACTGTGTGTATGGCTTCTTTTTATTCCTTCTCTCCTATATACTTTATGAAATATTGCTTTCTCCAATCTGAAAACCCTCCATGCAGAAAGTTCTTCACGTCTGTTTTTTTTTTTCAGAGAACAGTGAGGCTCAGTCTGATGAAACCTGCCTGTGGGGCAGATGGCTGTGCTCACTGGCTCAGTGTGGACAGCCCGCTCCTGAGCAAAGTGCTGATGACACAAGGCACGTGCAACGGAAGAGCAGAGTTGCGGCAGAAGGGGCACGCAGTGAATTTCTTGAGATTCAGGGAGAGGAGAGAAAAACGTACGCTACACTCTGGAAAGAGAAACCTGGATAACTCAAAAATTGGTCAAGGAGAATGGATTTCAGCTAGTTATGCAGCTAGTTTCCCATGACTTTGAGGTGGTTTATTTACAAACTTCTTCACCAACATGTTCATATAGAACTGATAGCATGAGAAGGATTGAAGAGATTATTTATCCACCAACACAATAGTATTTTTTCTGTTGTAAACCTGCACAGCTTACTTTACTGTTAGTACATATTTGCAGTGCATGATGTTTTACCTGCATCTTAGGGAGTAGGTCCATGTACTTAACACACTTGATTCTTCTTACTCCCCTACCCTTCCCCACCCACCTCACTTCCTCCCTCTCTAGATTCCCTTTCCCCATTGGTAATGTTGTAATTTTTCTAGTTCATGTTTGTGACATATAATGATTTTTCACTGTGGGTAGTTGGCACATATACTTGATGCATTTTGAATCTTTTTATGTCCCCTTCTCTTCCCCATATCCCCCTGTTCTCAGTCTCTTGGTCCCTTTCCTATTTCCAAAAGTTCTAGTCCCATTTCTTTTCATCATTCATTATGCTTTTTATTTGTACTTGGATTAAAAAATGAGAAAAACTATGTGGCATTTAAGCTTGTGTGTTTCATTTATCTTTAACTTAACATTACATTTTCAAGGTGTATCCATTTTCCCTCAAATCTCTTAAATTTATCCTTTTTTATAGATAATTAGTAGCCCATTATGTATAGACTTACAATGGTATTTCATTACGCTTTTACAATAATAACTACATAGCTTTATAGTTAACTATTCCCATCATTTTAGCATGTGGTCTTCCCCAAAAGTGTGAGGGTCTAGTGACTATAAAGTCAATTCAACTAGATAGTTGACCTTACCAGAAGGTGATTAGGAAAACCCTAAAAAAAAAAAATTGAAACATCAATGTAAATCTGTAAATCTCATCTGGTAACACTTCATAGATACCCTGCCTCTTTTTTTATAAGTTTTCTTTCCTCTTAATTGATGGCATTTCTGGATTGATAAAAAAAATGTTAGGGTCAAAATACAGACTTCAAAGTTTCATGATGCCATCTGTTTTTATAAGTAGCTTTCTTTGCCCAGAAATAATGCAATAATGTTGATATCCTTTAATGTATTACATCAAAACATACTCATTGGATCATTTAAGAGTTTGGATTTTTAGATATTTTGTGACAACTTTTTACCAACATTATCAAAGCTAAATTATTCCAAAGGGTTAATATGTTCTTATTATGAAACACCAAGTGCCAGCAAGTCTAATCATGCCTAATAGTCCTAATGCTGCTCTTGAAAACTGGACAATAAAAATCAAAAGTAATATTAACTTACTTATGTGCTTATTGTTCACCAAGCACTATATTGAACCCTTACACAGGTAATCTGTACCTTATTTTATTAATCCTTGAAAGTTGTTTTTTATTATCATTATTTTGGAGTTTTTAAAACAGGGTCTTGCTATGCAATTCAGCCCTTGAACTCTTTACGTAGTCCATGCTGCTCTGGAACTCACAATGATCCTCCTGCCTCAGTCTCTTGAGTTCTGAGATTATAAGAGTATGCCACCACACTTGGCCATGAATGTTATTTTAAATGTCACACATTTTGAAAGATAATAAAGAAGCAATTTGTGCTTTAAAACAAAATGCAGATATCACAGTGTGGCAAGTAGAGGAACAAAGATGTGAATCCAGAGAAACCTTGTAAGAGCTCATGGTCATAACCATTAATGTACTGCCCTTGAAATAAGAACCAAAGGGAGTTTCAAGGGGAAGGATTGCCTCATCAGGAAATCAATTCATTTTTCAGTTAAGAAAAGTTTGTTTTGGCTCATTTTTTAAAAATGAGCCAAAACAAATCAAACTGTCTCTAACCAATTGTCAAGTGGATATTCAATTTACCTGTGGCAAGGGTTTGTGGAAGTAAAAATGCAGCACACAAGATGTCATCATGGTGCTGGATTCCTCCTTTCCATTCTTCAGATTGGATGAAAAATTGATTGAAGTTCTGTGATCGAAACACAGTAATAACTCTAGTAAAAAGAATGCAGAATTTAGCTCTGGATCTAAAATTGTTATGGATATTGAGTATCCATTATCCACTAGAGTGTTGTGACTCAAGAAGTCTAAAAGACTTCTCCATGTGGACGCCATGAAACTACTAAGACTTCAATGGCGGTAGTACAAAAACTTGGGATAGATCTACAAACAAATACTGCTTGGTAGTTCAAAGAAAGTCAATGAGATATCTCATTAAAGCTTCTCATGTTAAAATTCCTTGTGGCATTTCACAGACTTAAATGGCCACAAGTCTATTCTCTTGCAGTCCTTTGAGTCTTAAAGAGCTTTCATTTGTAAAACACACTTGGAAAATATCACTTAAGAAAATGAGAAATAGGACAGATACACCATGAACCAAAAGAGTCATTAAAGAGAATTAAGCATCTTGAAACACTGCTAACAAAATGGAGCACAGACAAGGATAGGGAATAAATGCCTGGTGTCTATCGGAGAAGGGAAGAAGCAGACATTAAATTGTGGAAATACTAATACTACCCTGTTTCCACTCCATGATCTAAGCTGCAGTTACCAGCCTGAGCTGGTACCTTCCTTCCATAGCCACGCACATTTCAAAAGAGCATTTGGTACCATAAGCTTGGTGTTTTCATCTCATTTTCTCTTCTCCCTCCTGAAGTTGTGCTTCTCTCCTGACTACTCTATAGGTTCCTAAATGTCCTATCAGTGTTCGTCAGCAGTCTCAGATGGAGAGACTTTCTTCCCCTCCTTGAAACATTTTTGTTGCCAATACTTCTTGCTTCTCTTCCTGCCTCCCTTATCTTTTATTCCTCAATCTCTAGTTGCCTTCCCTTCTTTCTGTCCTCCTTTCAATATGAACATGCCATATTGTCATTGCTCCATTGCTTTCTATCCATTCAAGCAGGCTTAACTGGACATCCAGGGTACTACTATGAGTTCCAATCTCTGTTCTGTATAAATAGCTCTGAGCTGATCTTCATTCATAAGCTTTGCCAGTGTTGAATAGTTTTCATTTTCCAATCGACAGTTCCATATAATGTATCCATCAGCAACAACTCTTAATACATACAAAATTACACATTGCTATCTTCACTCCACACCATGCCTCTATCCTAAATTCTCAAATTTGATTCACAGATCAGCATTACAGCCTCCTGGGTGTCACGCTCTTCCCTAGTCAAATCAAATACTTAGATTTTTAACTCTGCCATATGTTACATATTCAAACTATGCATTTATAATTTTAAGCAGTCAGTTACAGTCTTCTAGTTTAGTGGTCAGTACTCCATGACTGAGCAGTTGTAACAACCTCCAAACCAATTTCACTGACTCTAATCCACCCTCCTCTGGTACATTCTTCATTCTGTTCCTAGATTAATCTTTCCATTTGGGTGCTACTCATATCCATTCATTTTATATGCATAGCCTACTTCCATGTGAAGTCTCTCTTCATGCATGCTATAGACATAGAGCTATGAAAATAAAATAACTAAAGTGAAAAATGAAATGTGGTAATTGGTAAGAATTGCCAATTGACTGACATGAAAGTCCAGAGCAGAAATCATGGAAGGCATAATTGAGGGGCTGATATTTCAAGTGGACCAAAATAGATGGGTAGGATTTGGAACAGGAAACACTCCAAATAGAGTAAATAGCATAAAAGATGAGACCAATGCCCTATTTCAGAGCATTTTCTAGTTTCCATTTTCTATAGGATAAAGTTCACATGTGGGAGCCTGTTTCCCAAGATCCAAAATAATACATAAATCCAGTCTAATTATTTAGAATTGCTTTCCTCTATTTCTCTAACCTGGCTTTTCAAATTTCTATGTAAATGTCCAGATAAATATTTGACAGGGACACTGGAAAGCACTGAATAAATATGATATACCTTCTTTTACTTATATTTTTTTATTTTGAAGAGAACAAAACCAAATGAGATAAAACAGAATACAGTCAATCAAAATAAAACAATGAATGTAATACAGGACTTCAAAACAAGGTAAAAGGAAATCAACAATGGCTACCATAATGCCTCTTGTTACTTTCAAAATAGCTGCCTGTATCATCAGACATAGAAAAATCAATCACTCAGTCACCTCA
The DNA here is from genome assembly GCA_004363535.1 of Dasyprocta punctata. NCBI lineage: Eukaryota > Metazoa > Chordata > Mammalia > Rodentia > Dasyproctidae > Dasyprocta > Dasyprocta punctata. Next base: position 13,169 of record RJWM01011207.1, on the reverse strand, counting down.
TCTTTCACAAAGTGACCAGACATGTACACCAGAAGAAAAATAGCCTTTTTAATAAGTGGTGCTGGAAAAACTGGCTTTCCATATGCCAAAAACTAAAACTAGACCCATGTCTATCACCATGCACTAAACCAAAGTCAAAATGGATCAAAGATGTAAATATTAGGACATAGACACTAAATCTGCTGGAAGACAAAGTAGGTAAAAATCTTGATGACATAGGAGTAGAGAGAGAGTTCATGAACAAAAATTAAACTGCATAGGAAATACTTCTCAGATCAACAACTGGAATCTCGTCTTATTAAAAAGTTTCTGCAAGTCAAAGGAAATCTCCAACAGAGTGAAAAGAAAATCCATGAATTGGGAAAATATCTTAGCCAACTGTCCCTCAGACAAAGGACTTTTATCTAAAACATATAAAGAATTTTAAAAAATCAGGTGCCCAAATTTCAAAGACCCAATCCAAAAATGGGCATCTGAGATGAATATACACTTCTCAGATGAAGAAATACAAATGGCAAGTAAATATATGAAAAAATGTTCAACATCAATGGTCATTCACCCCAGAAAGAAGGGCCAAGATCAAGAAATCAACCAATAACAAGTGCTGGAGGAGATGTGGGGAATAAGGAACTCATCTCCACTGTTGGTGGGAGTGTAAAGTGGTGTAACCACTGTGGAAAAATCAATGTCGAGATTCCTCAAGAAGCTAGGATTAGAGATTCCATTTGACCCAGCTATCGTGCATCCGGGCATTTTCCCAGAAGAATTGAAAGCATCATACCACAGTGATATATGTGCACCCATGTTTATAGCAACACAATTTGTAATAGCCAAATCTTGGAAACACTTAAGTGCCCATAAGTCAAAGAATGGACAAAAAAAATGTGGTGTTTTTATACAATGGAGTACCACTCAGCTATCAAGAAAGATTGCATCAAGATTTTTATAAGTAAATGGACAAGACTTGAGGCCATACTCATAAGTGAAATAAATCAAACTCACATGTGTAAACACCATATTGTCTCCCTAGTGTAAGAAACTGAAAAAGGATATACAATCCAAAATATGCAATAAATACTGTGTAAGGGTAAGAAACTGCTCAAAGAGGAAAAGTAATTGGGATAGGGGAAAGGAGGAAAAAAGGAAGGGAAAAGGAAAAAGAGATAAATTTGTTTGTATGTGTGTGTGTGTGTGTGTGTATATATGATAGCTAAAATGCTACTTAATGTATTAGTTATTGGAAAAGAACAGTTAATACTCATGATTAAATCAAATTTACATGTCCATATCTGTTAATCTAAGCAACTGTTTTGAAGGTAACAATATGCAATATCACAACCATTGTCAAATCCCTATCATCTTGTTTTGTAAACCTATACTGTTATTGTTTTGGATTTGTTGTTATTTGTTTGTCTCTTTCACTTTTTGTTTCTTTTCTGTGTCTTTTTCCCTTTACTAAAATAATAATAATAAAATCAAATGAAACAGAACAGAATAAAATCAATCAAAACAAAACAATGAGAGCACTCTACGACTTCAAAACAAGATAATAAGAAATCAACAATGGCTACCATAATATCTCTTGTTATCTTCAAAGTAGCTGCCTATATCATAAGATAATAAAATCAGACAAAACAAAATAGAATGAGATCAATCAAAACAAACCAATGAAAGCAAAACAGGGCTTTGAAATAAGATAATAAGAAATTAATAATCGCTATCATAATGTATTTTATTCTTTTAAATAACTACCCATGCCATCAAATATAATAAATTCAAACAGAACAAAACAGAATAAAACCAAACAAAACAGGGATCATTGGCTGTCCCTCTTCCTAGCCCCCCAGACATAGGCCAGTGGTGGGATCGGATCATTGGCTGCTCTTCATCTTTGCCTCCTGGACCTAGGTCAGTGGTGGGATTGTCAACTGCCCCTCCTCCTGACCCCATGGACCTAGGATAGCTTTGGAATCCCCAGCTGCCCCTCCTCCTCACCCCACAGACCTAAGGGGCCCACAGGATCATCAGTCACCCTTCCCCATTCAAAAGACCATAGCAGCCCCTTTCACCACCTGTAGAACCTTGGTGGGCTGATGCGAGCCTCAGAACCCCTCACCCACACAGAAAACCTCAATGGGCTTGTGACAGCGTGGTGAGTTTCCCCCTCAAATAGAGGACCTCAGTGGGTAAACAGGAGCAGCAGTGGGAAATGCAAATTAAAACAGCACTGAGACTCTATCTCATCCCAGAAAGAATGGCCAGCTGTAGGACCTTGGTGAGCTTGCAAGAGTGCTAGTGAGTCTTCCTCCAAACAGAGAACACCAGGTGGGTTGAGAAGAGAGCCGATGAGACCTCCCCCAATCCAGAGGAAATCAAAAGGGCTTACAAGATACCCAGTGACACAGTAGGGTCCCAGATGTGGCACACACTATAGCCAGGTAGATCTGGTGGCCTGAAACAGCCTGAAGCTATAGTAACAATAGGAACTAAGGTTGACTTAGCCTAGGAAGAATATAAGACTCACCCAACAGGCCCTGCAGGAGGAATACAGGTGACTGGCCCTCCCCTTCATTATGAGACCCAGAAATTTGACACACAGCAACCCACACAGTGGGACCCTAAGACACACATGACAGACAGTTGAGACTAGTGGGATTGAAAGGTCAAATATTAACCAAAGAGGTGAAAATGACAAAATGAAAAAGCAAACTGTAATCTAAAATATCTAGTCCAGCAGGAACAAGTACAGGAGACAACGAAATAGAGGACATTAAAGTCATACACCTGAAACTTCTGAAAAGATAGCAAATGAAATAAACAAATCCATGAGGCCATAGAGGAAATCAGAGTAGAAATAATCTCTCACATAAAGAAAGAAGTGACAACTTTAATAAAGAAGTTGCTCAGCATAGCAAGAGAAGACATAGATAAAAAAAAGTACAGGAGCATGGGAAAATGATGGAAACCTTGAATGAGTAACTTAGGAAAGAAATACAATGCATGAAACAAATTCAAAGAGATATCCAAGAAATAAAAACTCTATTGAAAGCTGGCAAATCCATTTGAATGAAGCTCAGGATAGAATTTTGGACCTTGAGGACAGGATCACAGCTAGCAATCATGAAAGAAAAGAACTTTTAAAAATAACAAGGCAGAGTTCAAGTCCAGCCTAAACTGCAGTAAGACCCTATCTCAAAAAATAGGGCTGGGGATTTAGCTCAGTGGCATAAGTGTCTGCTGGCAGGCACAAGGTTGTGAGTTCGAACTCTGGTACCAAAAAACAAAAACAAACAAACAAAAAAACAAGGCAGCATGAAATGACAACTCAACAGCTTCAAGATGGTGTAAAGACAAACAATATAAGGCTAACAGGCATAAATGGAGATGCAGGGGTCATTGCAAATGACATAGGAAAACTATTTGCAGAACTAATAGCTGAAAAATTCCTGAACATGGGGAAAGAATCTGATATGTGGAAAAGTGAGGTATATAGAACACCAAACAGTCATAACCAAAATAAATCTACAATCAGACATATAGTAATTAAGATCCCAGAAATTCAGCATAAAAACAGAATACTAAAAGCTGTTAGAGAAAAGACACAACTCACCTATCAAGGAAAACCTATTAGAATCATGGCAGACTTCTCAGCACAAACCCTCAGGTCAAAACAAGCTTGGAGTGCAGGGTTTCAAGCCCTGAAAAAAAACAACTTTCAACCCAGATTGATGTACCCTGCAAAACTTTCTTTGAAATTTAATGCAGAAATAAGATACTTCCATGACAAAGAACAACTGAATAAACTCATGTCCACCAAACCAACACTAGAAAGAGTACTGAAAGACACACTAGAGACATTTAAAAATTACTGCAATTCCCAGAACAACAACAGAAGGAATCCACTGGACAGGGCAAGCAATTAAACTGGGGGGAAAGCAGGAAACCAGCAATAGGAAAATAGCATGACAAAGTTGAACCAGTACATATCAGCTATATCCATCAATGTAAATAGACTCAATTCACCTATTAAAAGAAATAGGTTGACAGAATGGATAAAGAAACAGTATCCAACAATATGCTATATACAAGAAACACATCTGACTCAAAAGAAAACTCACAGACTAAAAGTCATAGGATGGAAAACAATATTTTATGCAACAGGAACCCAGAAAAAAGCAGGGGTAGCTATTCTACTTGCACACAACATGAACTTCAAGGAAAAATGATTAAAAGAGATAAAGGTCTCTACATACTTGTCAGGAGAATAATTCAAGAGGAACAGCTAACAATCATAAATATGCACCAAATACAGGAGCACCCAACTATATAAGACAAATACTAATAAACATGAAAAATCAAAAAAAGCAACAACAAAATTATAATAGGGGACCTTAATACCCCATTGACACAAAGAGATACATCAACAAGACAGAAAGTTGGCAAAGAAATAATAGAATTGAATCAAACCTGTGAACAAATGGACTTAGAAGATGTATACAGAGTGTTTTACCCAACCACATCAGAATACACCTTCTTCTCAGCTGCACATGGGATGTTCTCTAAAATAGTCCATATATTAGCCCATAAAACATGTCTAAGTAAATGCAAAGGGATTGAAGTTATCCCATGCATATTATCTGATCATAGTGCACTGAAATTGGAAATTAATGGCAAAAGAAATGGCAAAACCTACATAAACACATGGAAATTAAATAACAACCTCTTGAATAACCAGTGGGTTACAGGTGAAATTGAAGAAGAAATTAAACAATACCTAAAATTCAATGAAAATACAGATACAACATACTGAAACTTGTGGTTCACAATGAAAGCTGTCCTAAGAGCAAGATATATAGCAATAAATTGTCACATCAAGAAGACAGAATGAACCCAAATAAATAGCCTAATGTTACACCTCAAGCTTCTAGAAAAAGAAGAGCAAGTCAAATCCAAAGCTTATAGAAGAGAGGAAATTATAAAGATCAGAGCAGAAATTAATGCAATTGAGACTAAGAAAACAATATAAAGAATTAATGAATCAAAGAGCTGGTTCTTTGAGAGAATAAACAAAATTGATAGACTTAGCCAACCTTATCAAGAAAAGGAAAGAAAAACTCAAATTCATACAATAAGAAATGAAAAGGGAGAAACTACTACAGATCCCACGGAAATTCAGAAGATCATGAATACCTACTTTACTCACATAGGGTAGAAAACACAGAAGAAATGGACAAATTCCTAGAAATGTATGATTACCAAAGCTGAATCAAGAAGATATAACAATTTTAAACAACCCAGTATCAACTACTGAAATTGAAAACATGATTAAAAACTTACCAACGAGAAAAGCCCAAGTCCTGTTGGAGTAACAGCTGAATTCTACAAGAAATTCAGACAAGATTTAATGCCAATACTACTCAAACTCTTCAATGAAGTTGAAAGGGAAGCAATCCTCCCTACCTCATTGCTGCAGACAAGTAATACTCTGATACCAAAACCAGAGAAAGACCCAACCAAAAAGGAGAACTATAGGTCAATCTCCCTAATGAACATTGATACAAAGACTCTCAATAAAATACTGGGAAATAGAATGCAGCAAATCATCAAGAAGATTATACATCATGACCAAGTAGGATTTATCCCAGGAATTCAGGGATGGTTTAACATATGCAAATCAATAAATGTAATACACCACATCAACAGAGCCAAAGACAAAATCATGTGATCATCTCAATAGACACAGAAAAAGCTTTTGATGAAGTCAAACACTTGTGCATGATAAAAACCTTACAGAAACTTGGCATAGATGGTATTTACCTCAATCTGATAAAAAACCATCTATGACAAACCAACAGCCAACATTATACTAAATGGACAAAAACTGAAAGCTTTCACTCTAAAATCAGAACAAGACAAGGATGTCCACTATCACCACTCCTACTCAATATAGTTCTGGAAATATTACCCAGAGCAATCAGACAAGAGAGAGAAATAAAAGGAATAAAGATAGGAAAGGAAGAAGTTAAATGATCACATTTTGCAGGTGACATGATACTCTACATAGAAGACCATAAAAACTCCATCCTAGGCTACTACAGTTAATAAACAAATTTAGCAGTGTAGCTGGATGCAAAGTCAACACTCAAAAAATCAGTAACATTCCTGTACACAAACAACAAACTCACTGAGAGAGAAATTATGGAAATAACACTTTTCACAGTAGCATCCAAAAAAAATGAAATACTTAGGAATCAACCTAAAAAAGAATATAAAAGATCTATATGCTGAAAACTGTAGTACTCTAAAAAAGGAGATTGAGGAGGATGTTAGAAAATGGAAAGATATCCCTTACTCTTGGTTAGGAAGAACCAATATTGTGAAAATGGCCATACTCCCAAAACTGTTATACAGATTTAATGCAATCCCAGTCAAAATACCATTAACATCCCTCACAGATTTAGAGAAAACATTGCTAAAATTCATTTGGAAACAGAAGATTCCTAGAATAGCAAAGGCAATTCTTGTCAATGAAAGCAAGGCAGGAGGCATCTCAATCACTGACTTGAAAGTATACAACAAAGCTACAGTGATAAAATCAGTATGGTACTGGCAAAAAAAAATAGACCTGAGGATCAGTGGGACAGATTAGAGGTTGAAAACACAACTACAAAGACACTCAGCCACTTTATATTTCACAAAGGGGCTAAACAAGTTCACTGGAAGAAAGACAGCTTCTCTAATAAGTGGTGCTGGAAAAACTGGCTTTCCACATGCCAAAGACTGAAACTGGACCCCTGCATATCACCATGCACTAAACTAAAGTCAAAATGGATCAAAGATCTACATATTAAAATAGAAACCCTAAATCTATTGGAAGACCAGGTAGGTAGAAATCTTGAAGACATGGAGGTAGGCAAAGAGTTCATGAACAAAACACAAACTGCATGGAAAGTACTTCAAAGTATCAACAAATGAGATCTAATCTTATTAAAAAAATTTTGCACTTTAAAAGAAATCACCAAAAAGGAGAAAAGAAAACCCACAGAATGAGAAAGAAGTTTAGCCAACTGTCCCTCAGACGAAGGACTTATATCCAGAACATACAACGAATTGAAAAACTTCAGTCCCCCCAAATTCAATGACCCAATCCAAAAATGGGCATCTGATATGAATATACACTTCTCAGATGAAGATATACAAATGGCAAATAAACATACGAAGAAATGCTCAACATCACTGGTCATTCAAGAAATGCAAATTAAAACAACATTGAGATTCCGTCTCACTCTGGAAAGAAGGACTGCCATCAAGAAATCAACTGAGCCAGGCGTGGTGGCGCACACTTTTAATCCCAGCACTCGGGAGGCTGAGGTAGGAGAAGCGTTGTGAGTTTGAGGTTGGCTTGGGCTACAACATGAGCGCAAGACCGGCCTGAGCTACATAGTGCGACCCTGCCTCAAAAAACCAGGGCTGGGAGTTTGGCTCAGCAGCTTAAGCACCTGTCTGGCAGGTGAGAGGCTGTGAGTTTGATCCCCGGTGCCACCAAAAAAAAAAAAAAAATCAACTGATAGCAAATGTTGGCAGGGCTGTGGGGAAAAAGGAACACTTCTCCACTGTTGGTGGGAGTGTAGACTGGTGCAGCCACTGTGGAAATCAGTATGGATATTCCTCAAAACCTAGGACTGGAAGTCCCACTCAATCTGGCTATTCCTTTTCTGGGCATTTTCCAGAAAAATTGAAATTGTCATGTCACAGCGATGTATGTTCACCCATGTTTATACCAGAACAATTTGTAATAGCAAATCTTGGAAGCAACCAAAATGCCCATTCATTGCAGAATGAATGGAAAAGATGTGGCATTTTTATACAATGGAATATTGCTAATCTATAAAAAAAGATGATCTTGAGACTTTTATAGGTAAATGGAAGCAACTTGAGACTATACTCACAAGTGAAATAAATCAGACTCACATTTGTAAATATCATATTGTCTCCCTAGTGTAAAATAATAATAATAATAATAATAATAAACTGAAAGAGTAATAAGATCCAAAATATACAATAGATATTGTAATAATAAAAGGGAAAGAAAATGCTCAAAATTAAAGAACAACTGTGATAGGGGAAAGGAGAGATGGAAGAAAGGAAAAGATTATATGTATGTAGGTATACACATGTAACTGGATGTATGTATAAGTGTGCAAGTTAGATAACTAAACTACTAATTCTTTGTTAGTTCATCAAAAAGAATAGCTTGTGCTGCAATTGTCTGATTGATCATTTTTTATGCCTAGATTCTGTAACTTGAACAACTACTTCTAAGATAACAATATGCAATATATTAACTACTGTTGATTTCTTAGGTTTTTTTTTTTTTAAATTCTGTATTGTTTCTTCCCTTTTTCTGTTTTGCTTTTTAAAATAAAAACAAACAAAATACAGAACAATGAAAATAATACCGGGGTCAAAACAAGATAATAGAATAACAATGACCACTGCCTTCCCTTTTTAGACATTTCCTCCCCTTTCACTTCCACAATATCTATTGCGCATCTTGGATCCCACTAACTCCTTTGGTTGTTTATACTTGGGAGATAATATGATGCTCACCCACATAACTCTGAAACATTTCACCAATGAGCATGATCTCAAGTTGTATCCATTTACCTACAAGAGCCTCAAGGTTATCTTTCTTTATAGCTGAGTAGCTTTCCATTGTATAAACATACCATATCTTTCTTATCCATTCTGCAGTTGATAGGTAAACTACCCCTACTTTTTTGTGGTTCCCTGTCACACAGAGCATTGTTCTCTCTCGTTTGACTTTCAGTCTATGAATTGCCTATCAAGCTAAATTTGTTTCTTGTATAAAGCATATTGATGGATCCTGTCTCCTGATCTTCTCTGCCTATATTTCTTTCTATTGGTGAATTGAGGCTATCTATACTAATGGCTACAGCCAGTATGCACTGGCTTGTCTCTGCCTTGCTATTTTTCTGCCATTGGCTGCCTACTTTTCTGCTCCATTCAGTTGTTTGCCCTACTTGATGATCCCTCTTCTGCCACTGTTCCTGAAACTATGGTCATTTTTATTTCTCTCTAGAGTGTCCTTCAGTATTCTTTGTAGGGTTGGCTTGGTTGTCATGAATTTCCTCAGTTGTTCTTTGTCACGGAAGTATCTTATTTCTCCATTAATTTTGAAGGATAGTTATGCAGTGTACATCAATCTGGGTTGGAAATTGTTATCCTTCAGGAACTGAAATATTTCACTCCACACTCTTCTTGACTTGATGGTTTGTCATTGAGAAGTCTATCATTCTTCTGATGGGTTTTCCTTTACTAATGACCAGTTTCTTTTCTCTAAGAGCCTTTAATCTTCTGTTCTTGTGCTGATCTTCTGAGATCTTGATTATTATATGTCTGGGTATAGGTGTATTTTGGTTTTGGCTGGCTGGAGTGCTATATGCCTCACTTATCTATATGTCAGTTCCTTTTCCCATGCTTGGGAAGCTTTCTGCTGTTACTTCTGTAAACAGACTTTTTATGTCATTTGTGTCGACCCCTGCTTTTTTGCTGACATCTATCACTCTTAAACTATTTTTCTTTGTATCATCTTACAGCAGTTGAATTATTTCCTTGTTCCTCATTATTTTTTAGAGATCTTTCCTTTTACGACCACCAGCTGCCATCATGTCTTCAAGGTCTGAAAGTCTATCTTCAGATTCTTTCAAGCAGTTTTGCCAACTTTAGATGGAGTTTTTAATTTCCTGAACATCGCTTTGAATCTGTTTCATCCATTCTAAATCTTTCCTATATTGTTCATTCAAGGTTTACCTCATTTTCCTATGCTCCCCTATTTTTTATCTATGTCTTCTTCAGAGATGCTCAGCAATTCTTTTATTATGTTTGCCATTTTTTCTTTTACCTGAGTTAGTATTTGTGTTCTAATATCTTTTATAGCCTCATGGAGTTGTTTCTTTACTTCAGTTGCCATCACTTCAGAAAGCAGGTGTGTGACTCCCAATCTCTTCTGTGTTTACACCTCCTGGACTTGTTCTGCATGGGTTGGAGGCCTGAGACTACTTTTTGCTTCTTTGTCTTGACATTTTCCTGGGTTCTTCTGGACAAGTGGGTAGTGGAGTCTTAGGCATTTCCAGCTTTTGCTACAATTTCTCTGAAGCATGACTGGGTAGCTCTCCTGGTCAGTGCTGGCTACAGGTACCTGATGGTTACCATTGGGTGTGCAGGTGTGGGGTTGGCTGCTCCTTTTCTTATCCTGTGTTGGCTACCTGCAGCTCCCTGATGGTGACCAGTGTGGGTATGAGAGCAGAGTTGTCTGCTGCTTCTCCTGACCTGAGCTGGTTACAGTGGGAATCATCCCTATTGGCTGAGAAACTTTCTTAAATGTCAATCTTACACATATTATTGGGAAAATGCTTTTCTATCAAAATAAAGAAGGATAAAAACAATAAAATGCAAAGTTTGCCTAAGTTTTCAAGATAGAATATGTTTTCAAGTCAATTTCTTTGCTGAAGGAACTATTTCTAACTCTCACAAGTATTTAGGGACTGAGTTTCTGAAACATGCCTTCTTGCCCAACCCAAAGTATAACCTCAACCCAAAGTATAACATTTATGTCCTCTAAACACCCTGTACATTCCTAACTGCTATGTTTTTAAGAATGATATGTCCTTCTATCCCTCTATAATTTCTTTCATATGCAGCCTCCCATCTACTTATCCCCATATCATTCTCTAAGATTCCTTATTCTGTTAGGCTTCCATAAGAATGAGGACTTACATAGCTCCCTCTTCTGATCTCTTATTTCACTTGTATCTTACTTGTACAGTGTCATTTAATGTTATATAACTTTAGCTCCTTGGCTAGATGATTAACGTCTTAGAGATGAGGGATCTTGTCTTATTCTATAATCTACGTAGTTAACACAGTGATCTACACACTGAGTGTTCAACAATCTATTTAGATAAATAAGAGAAAATTATTGCATCTGTTTAAATGCCAGCTCCTTGGTTAGGTCTTTCATGACCACCCTATCTTAAGACTGTCTCTTGAATCTCTCATCTCTCGTCCTTCTTCATTTTCTTTTGCAACACTTATCATTTAATGGTATAATGTTCTGTGTTCATTTATCTGGCCTTTTTCTGTCTTATCTACCATAAAATAGGCTTTAGGAAAGCAAACATATTTCTTTCTGTACCATCAATGCCTTGAATCATACTTAGCAAATATTAGGTGCTCAATAAATGTAAGGAAGCTGGGTGTGATGGTGCACGCCTTTAATCCCAGCACTTGGGAGGCTGAGGTAGGAGGAGCGTTGTGAGTTCGAGGCCGGCTTGGGCTACAATGCGAGCACAAGCCCGGCCTGAGCTACATAGTGTGATCCTGCCTCAAAAAACTAGGGCCGGGAGTCTGGCTCAGTGGCTTATGGGCCTGCCCTGGCAGGTGCAAGGTTGTGAGTTTGATCCCCGGTGCCTCAAAAAATAAATAAATAAAATAAATGTAAGAAATATTTTTCTGTTTTCAAAAATAACAATTTGACATTAATATTAGTTCAATAATGAGGCTTAGTAAGATAATATAAATAAGGTAAACAAAGTTCTGAAATTAATTAAATCTCACAATAACTTTCATGTCTGTATTTTTAAATTCCTCCTTTTACTTGGTAAGTTTGGCTGAATATTTTACACTTCAAGGTTAGAGAATGTGGCAGGATTGAGAGGGAGGCCAGCCTACATCTATTGTCTCCTAGCCAAAATTCGTGTTAAATGTCTGTTTGCCAAGATACCCATATTAAATAGGTATGCTAAATTTATTCAAGGAACACTACCCAAAGTCACAGAAGGATTTTCTTAAGCTGATGTGAAAAGTAGCCCTTCTGATATTTGACCTTGTGTGTCAAAATGCTGAAAAACTAATTACCTGTCACCTTCCCTTTAAAGCCTTGATCTGAAATGACAGTTGTCCTTAAAGTGCCTTAGGAACCTACACTATAGTTCTCATTTTTCCATTTCAAAGGCAGCTTTTTTAAAGTTCGTACTTTTGCCAGTAAGATTAAAGTTCATGACAAGCCAGTTTTTGGCTCTCTTAGGAGTCTGAGAGACTTGCTCTGCTGGGCACTGAAGGAGTCAGTCATTCCACACTCACATATGGAGGCTCCAGAGCATTGCAGCTGAACCAGTACATCATGTGATGAGGATTACATCTGGGATTCAGAATTTAGAGATGATGACCAATTCTGTGAGAATGAAGTTTACCTATCAAGTGCAAAAAAGCACACAAAAAATGATGGGAATAAAACTTTTTTGGGGGAAGAATGAGTTAAGAAAATAACTTTTTTTTTCTTTTTGCTGGTACTGGAGATTCAAGCCAGTATCACCCAGTATGTTAAGCACATATTTTACCATGGAGCTACACCCACAGGTCTGAAAATAACTTTCTGACTAAAATTTAATCATATTAAAATTATCATGAAGATAACACAAGAAAACATTCATTCTCTCAGGGGTTAATTGTTCACATGCTGCTGATTAATTATAGTAAGACTTGTTAATATATATCCTTTGATTTTTCTGATTTTTAGGCTTACCAAGGGTATTACAAAGGCAGAGAATGAATTTCAGATATATCAATTCATTTTGACTCCTTTTCTTGGTAGAGTCTAATTTGGACAGTAGAGTAATAATCAAATTTTATTTAAAGGTTGTTTGTGAATTTCAAGCATAACCTGCCCTCTCCTTAGCTCCAACATGGTTAATTTGGAATAAATTGCAATTGTGCACAGAACTTTCCATCCTGATTCTTATCCTCATAAATGAATTAAGTCATATGAGATTATAATTTTCTCAGTAAGGCAATTGTTAATAATTTAATAGCTTGTAATATATACATTTTAATCTTGAGTAACTTCAAATTATTAATGTTATTTCATTTAAAAATACTTTTTTTTTTAAATTTTATTTAAGCGAAGAAAAACAAAACAAACAAAAACTACAACAACAACAACAAAAAAATGACATATATAGTAAAAACAACAAGCAAAAGAGACAAGCAAACAACTAGCATAAATACACAACATTGCAGGTTTACAAAACCGGAAGATAGAAGCTTGACAATAGTTGCAATTTGCGCATCGTTATCTTTAAAATGGT
>RJWM01011206.1:0-60661 GCA_004363535.1 Dasyprocta punctata | reverse complement strand
GAAATGTTGGCATAAATTCAGATATTTTGGAACTCCAGGGCTGCTGAAGCCATGATCCACGGGGACAAGGCTGCTCTTACAGGTTGAGGCAGACATTAGCATTATCCATGTGGTTTTTCTGTCTCAGGCATAAACATTTCCAGGATCGAGAAAATTTCCAAACAGATTTCAAAAGGAGTCCTGAGAAGCCAGGCAATGTGTCCCTGTAAAGACAATGTAAACAACTGTAAGAGTAAAGATAAATTTGTAATGGAGACCCAGGATGTTACAGATTCAAGGCTCGTGGAATGTCTGCTGAGAAAAACTGCAAAAAGTGAAAAGAGTAAACCCAAAAGAGAAATCATGTGGGATGAAAACAACAATACTATGGGAGTGAGATTGCCCAAGTCTTTTGGATCCTATATGTCACCCAAACCTGCACCAGGTTCTTGATATAGACCTACAGAATTTAATGTTAATCCTCCGAGATTACATGACTGCTTTGTTAGAAATCTTTTATATCTTCCTTTTTCTCATTTGGAAATGGAATGTATAATCTATGTCAGTGAACAGGGTTAAGGAGAAGATAAATATATCAGGGGCAATTGCATCTGGCTGACACCATGGTTGTTCCAGAGGTTCCATTCATTAGGATTTTCTAAAAGTTGTAATGAGTCATGCTGGTCTTGAGTTCCAAGGCAAAATCCTGTGTGTATTACCCCACTCTACCACCTCTTCGCTATGCTGACTCAGGTTGGAGTATTGTTGACATACAGCTCTTTGTTCTCCAAGACTGTTGCTCATATATGTTGACCATGAGTCTTATGGTCACAAGGACCTCAAAAATCTCAACAACACCTATTTCCAAGGAGTAGCTAACAGTGATTCAGGCCAAAACTCTAGTCTGAACCCCATCAAGGCTAGACTTCACCTAGACTTCTGCAGGATTCAAGGGTCAAATTTGAGCACTGACCTCAGGATAACAGTACTACCAGAGGTTTTGGTATAAATTTTGGAGAATTATTTTGGCTGCCAAGGGTACTATTACACTTTATCACATCTTTACAGGATCTTTACAGTCTGGGCGAAGGAGATCTGAGTTCCTGTCTAAGGCCATCAATGCAGGCCAGAACTTCGGTCTGTCTCCCTGGAACACATTTCCAACTGAAACCAGGTTATCTCTCTTGGTTTCATGAACAAACTCTGACCTGTGTGTGCCGTGCTCTGTGGCCCAAGCACTGATTGCAAGGTGAAGTTCTACATTAGTATTCATGTTTTTCTCTCTGTAAAGTGAAATCTTGTCACTCTAAGTTTGAGTGAGTGATGGTGGAAATGGTCAACAACTTGTCTAACTCAGTTCAATGGTTTACTCTATCAGTACTGGTCTAAGCACAAGGATTGTGAGGCACTGCTTGTAATGTGGTAAGTCTCATATTATCTACTCTAAATCTTGAATTAAATCTTTTTTTTTTACTGTCACCACAAAATATTCCAAGTTCCTTTACAGTATTTTCCTTCCCTTAGGCAGGGCTATGGCCCTATATGATAGGTATGCTCATTGCCTATGGGATGTGATTGTTTCTAGGTTTATTGGTGGACAGAATCATGAAATATATGTACATTAGCAAGCTCATTTATAAACACCTTATTTCTGTATTTCTGTATACAAATATAAGTTCTTACCTTTCTCATAAAAGTATATTTCATGTCTCTCTGACTCCAAAACATTTTCACAGATTGTGACATATCACCACTGTCTTTGTTCCTTTACTCATTGCTGAGACAAAATACCAGACACACGAAGTTAAAGGAGGAAAATTTTATTTGATTTACAGTTTGTAGAGGTTTCAGTCCATATTCAACTGACCCCAAGGCAGGTTGGGAGAGTGGTACTGCAGAGGAGAAAATTCATGCAGAAGGCAGCAATCAATGAGGCAAAAGTCTCTCCCTTTTATCTGCTTCAGGCTGTCCACCCTTTGGGTGGTTCTACTCTCACTGAGAGTGGGTCTTCCCATTAACCACAACCAGAACATAGTTAACCAATCAGTGGACTAATTTAGAAATCATGCACCTTTAATTCCAGCACCACACATCCTAGAACCAGCTACCTCTGAAAAGCCCCACCTATGATTCATGAGGCTTTGGGAGATATTTACATAAAATCCATAACAACTACAATTTTAAATAGAAAAGATTTTTTAAATATTTGAAGAAAATATATTTGGTTAAATACTAAATTCTTTGGGTTATTCTTAAATGACACATTTTAAAGAATATAGTGTATTCTTTTAAGAATTGTGTGATTTTTTAAAATACAATTTTCTGAAAAAATCTACAAATTCCTGAAATTTAGCTTTTGTTCAGAAATGCAAATATGTATGGATAAAATCTGGTTACAGAAATCAAAGTCTTACACTGATAATTTCAGTGACTGTTACACTAATTATTACCTAGCCAGAAATATTTACAGACCTGAGGTTTCAATAGGGAGCTTAATATCATTGCAGAGTGTCTTTTTTATAAAATCTATCAAGTGAAAACATTGGTAATTTTTAGATAAAAAATCTAATGGCATCTTTTTCACAGAAAAGCACCAATGACATTATGTGTTGATCTTTCAATGAATACATTAATTTTAATCAGTTGTATGCAAAATATCATTTTAGGATTAGTTACCTTATACTTAAGATTCTCTGCAATTTTTATGGTAATTCATACACCATTTACAAAAGAGGCTCTGATTTTCCAATATTTGAAATAAAAATAATACCATAAATTTTATAATTAAAATAAAAAATCAGTGCTTTTTTCCCCATAAATCAATATTTGTCTAAAGGTGATGTTGGTGGAAAATTCTTGCAGTACAATTTTAAGCATTGTCACAGCACAATCTATCTTACTTCCCCTTTAATGATTAATGCAATCCAGTATTTGACAAGCATAGGATTCTTTCCCACAACCTCTCTCCAAATTTGCATTTCTTTCTTAGTATCAGTTGAAAACAAGTATAATAAACTATTTGGTTTAATAATCCTTCAATTTTCTATGATTTAATGTATGGGCCATAATATTTCATTATGGCAGAATTTGTAAGAAATACACCTCCTTAGCTTCAAATAAAGAAGTGACTGTTAGTAATACAATTTATGGGAAAAGAAAGTGGTACAAAAATGTTAACTCACTGTTTCTCAATTAAAGTAATTTTTATCCCCTAGGAGTTTATTTGGCAATGTATGAAAACATTTATGAATTTCAACATTGACATCATGTTATTAAAATTTAATGTATAGAAGTTAGATATACTGCTAAACCTTTTATGATGCCCTGGGGAATGCCAATCCCCAATAATTATCCAGAGAAAAATGTCAATATTACTGGGGTCTAGAAAATGTGCATTAAATAATTAGTTTTAAATCATACAACAAGTAATTGCTTAATATTCATTTCATTGTTATAAAATACAGCATTTATGAACAATTCTATTTTCGCCATTACCACTCATTTCAGACAGTTCTTTCATTGCTGAAAATTATTGCAAGACAATGTCACCTCTAGAATTTATTTTGGCAGAAATGCTAAACTTCAAATCTTATCACGATGTTCCCCTTTTCTCAATAATTCTTTACTACTGCATCACACTTAGAACACAATCCTAAAATTTTAAGACATGTAAGTACTAATAATCTTTGATACTAGCCACAATTCAACCTTATTTTTCTCCACTCTTCCCGTTTACCATGTATCCATTGCACAGGCCTGATTTATTGTCTATTAATCTGCCAAACATAGTCTTATCATAGAATTTTAACATATTTTATTCTATTTTCACTATTGGAATTTTTTCTGCTTATTTTTAGGTCTTTTCATTTAATGTGTTTCTAATTGGCATAAACCACCCCAATAAAGTAAAAAGAAAAGAATTGTAGCAAAAATGTTACAGACTTATTAGTGTGTGCCTATGCAGCCTAACAGAGCAAGGCCCTGCCAGGAGGGACATTATTCCCTGAGAAGCCCTAAAAAAACCGCTGTTGGAAACTGAGACTTACCCTGAACCAGGAGAGTATTGTGCAGTTGGAGGCAGAAGTAAGAACAGGAGTTACTTTCCTGAGTTTCTCACCCCAGAGGCATTGGCTGGTGAGTGAACCAGAGTGGCAACAACCCCTCCCCCTGTTGCACAATTCCACAGAGTAGTAGCTGGAGGGCAGGACCACCATTTTATCTCAAAGAGCTCTGGACCTTGAATTCTAGCAGCAGAATAGCCCTGGGTGGCTTCAACTCTGTATTGGTTGGATCCTGTGTCCTCCTCAAGGACTCATGTAATTTGGATATGGCTGAGTCTGGCATTTATGATTGGTTAGTTGTCTAGCACTGGGATTGGTGATGTGAGTGTTGCACTTGCCCAGGGGTGGAGCTACTTACACCATAAGGGCAAGAGGAAGATGGGTCTCTCTCGCACCAGTTCACCCTGCTGTTTGGTGGCCACCATGAATGGCTACCCTGCCATGCCATGCTGCCTTGGTGCCATCTGAGTATGGGCCAGAAACCCCCAAGAACTGTAAGAAATAAACCTTTCCTTCCCCAATTTTGGGCATCAGGTATTCCATCTCAGAATGAGTGAAAAGTAAGACAAACATCTACCATCTGGGAATGGAGAATAGAGGAGGGAAGGGCTGTCCAGTCATAAAAGACAGATAGAAGTTGGACAAGAGACTGGGGGGAACCTCGCTGAGAAGTAGGAGCTGGAACCCAGATCCCAATCTGTGAATACCAAAAGCCAGTCCTTAACTCTAGCTGCAAAGGACTAGAAGCAGCCCCTGGCCGGTGGCAGGACAAGAAAAGCACCCCCTAGTCCTTGGTCCACAGACACAAGCAGGCAAGAGGCCTTGACTGGTGATGAGAAAATATCCCTCCATAACCCCTACACTGTTTCCTGCAGTGCAAGCAGGCAAGCAGCCTTGGACTGGACAAGGTTATCACTACCTGCCCAGTCACCAACAGGCAAATAGCCTTGGCTAAGTGTGGACAAAGTCACTCCCCATGTCCTACTAACAATTTGTATAAGAGGAGTCAGCAGTGTGGCCATGATCAGTCCCATATTCAGCAGTAATCCTACTTATTCAGTACAGATTAACCCTAATTATTACTACAGTGCAGTGATAATACTGATTATTCAGTTCAGAGTCTGGCTTTGACTAGGAAACTAACAAAGAACTGGGGGCACTGGAGGAAGTTTCTTTAAAAATAATTTTCTATTTTTACTTTTTCAATTTAAAAAAAATTTGTGGGAAACTTCTTTGCTTTCTCCTCCATTCTTTCTCTCCTGTCCTCTTCTCCAGCTTCTCAAAATTAGAGTGATCATCCTTAGTCTTGCAACCTAGCTTCCACTGTATTTCTCTTTAGCTATCTCTCTACTTTGTCCCTTGCCAGTCTTGAACTACCCTACCACACAGCATAAAATCACCCTAACAAGGCGGAATCCACTGCATACAAATTCATGGTTGATGCTGAGGTTGTTATATAACTATAGATCTTGCTCTTACCATTAGAGATACCAAATTAGCAGTAACCACAGAGTATCAGTTTCTAGGCTATGCTGGATGATAGTATTACTAATTATACTACTTTCACCAAGATGCCATACTTCTTGTAATCTACCATTCACCCTTGTAGGATAACACTGTCATAATCTGGGATCACAATCTTTCCCACAGCCCAGTATTAATGGGCTGGATGTTGAGCCAAACAGATTGAAACACATCATCCCAAATAAAATGGGAGGATAGAATCCTGAGAAAGACACAAGGATCAACAAGCAGATACACTTAGAAGATGTCTCAGAGGGATACAAATTTTCTAGGGAAATTTTGATGTCAGTGATAGAGGTACCTAACATAAGAAAAATACAAACAACACAGAAAACAAATTAAAGTTTAAAAAACTGAAAATAAAACTCAGAAGAAAAGTTCAATCCCAGACTTCCAGCCCACCAAGGACAAATCCAGGGGACAATGAAATAGAAGAAAACAGAACCTACTTACCTGAATTCACTGGAATGAGAGTTGAAGTAGAAAATATATACATGAAGCTAAAAGAATATCAAAACAGATATAATCTCACAGGTTTAAAAAAATAGAAGATAACCACAATGAAGGACTTGCTTAGCAATTGTAAAGTACATGAAGATAAAAAAGATGTATAAGCATAGAAAAATAATGAAAATCATAAATACCCAACATAGGAAATAAATGAATCCATGAAAAAGATTCAAATATATATTCATGAAATTAAAAAATCCATCACGTTTGCAAAACCACATGAAAGATAGATAATCAGACCTAGAAGATGAGATCCCAATTATAGATTGAGATAATAAATATCTCTTAAATATAGCAAAAGACCATAAAACATCAATCCAACAATGGATTGATGCAAAGAACAACATCAGACTGATTGGAGTCAATGAAAATACAGGAATCATCACAAATGACATAAAAAACGCTTCAGAGAAGAAATAGCAGAAAACTTCCCAAGAATGGAAAAAGAATTTGACATGCAGATGAGTCATATAGAACTTCAATTAATCATGACCAAAAGAAATCTACAGCAAGGCATACACAAATCAAAAGTCCAGAAATTCAGCACAAGAACAGAATACTAAAAGCACTTCAAGAAAAGCAACAAATGACTTATAAAGGAAAATCCAACAGAATCACAGCTGACTTCTCAACACAATTCCTTAAGTCAAGGAAAGATTGGAGTGAAGAATTTTAAGACCTGAAAGAAAACAACTTCCAACCCAGATTGATGTATCCTTCAAAATCATTCTT
Source organism: Dasyprocta punctata (assembly GCA_004363535.1). Lineage (NCBI taxonomy): Eukaryota > Metazoa > Chordata > Mammalia > Rodentia > Dasyproctidae > Dasyprocta > Dasyprocta punctata. Next base: position 53,855 of record RJWM01011206.1, on the reverse strand, counting down.
CAAAAATAATGTAGAAACAAAATAAAATACTTCCATGAAAAAGAACAATTGAAGAAATTCATGGCAACTAAACCTCTGAGAGATATTCTAGAAAGAGAAAACAAAGTCCACAATTCCATGAGTACCAAAAAAAAAGATCCCAGGAAAGCAATTAAACAGAGGGGAAAGACAGAGAACCAAAAACAGGAAAATTATATGACAAAACGAGCTATTACACGTTGGTTGTAAGATCAATGTAAATGGTTTCAATTCATCAATCTAAAGGAATAGACTGACAGAGTGGATCAAGAAACAAGATCCAACAATATGCTACATTCAAGAAACACAGTTAAAGCAAAAGAAAATTCGTAGACTGAAACTCAAATGCAGGTGCATTCACCTTTATAAAGCAAATATTAACAGGCATGAAAAATCAGATAAACACTAAAACAATTGCAATGGAGACCTTAATATCCCATTGTCACACATAAATAGGCTAACTAGACAAAAAATCAACAAAGAAATGTCAGAACTGAACCAAACCTGTGAACAAATGGACTTAGTAGATATCTACAGAGTGTTCTAACCCACAGCATCAAAATATGCATTCTCCTCAGCATTGCATGGAATGTTCTACAAAATAGACCACATACTAGCCCATAAAATGTGCTTAAAATGCAAAAGAATTGAAACTATCCCATGCATATTATCAAACCACTGCAATGAAATTGGAAATCAATGACATAACAAACTACAGAAACTTCATAGGCACATGCAAATTAAATGACACGCTATTGAACAACTAATGAGTCACCAATAAAACTGAAGAAGAAATTAAATAGTATCTACAATTAATGATAATGCTAATGCAACACTGTGGAACTTATGGGATGCAACAAAAGCAGCCCTAAGAAGAAAATTAATAGCAGTGAACTCTTACATCAGGAAAACAGGATGAGCTCAAATAAATAATCTAATATTGAATCTCAAACTTCTATACAAAGAACAAATCAAATCTGAGATTCAAACAAGGGAGTAAATTATAAAGACCAGAGCAGAAATTAATGCAATTGGGACTAAGAAAACAATATATAAAAAAACAATGAACCAAAGAGTTGATTCTTTGGAAGGTTTAATAAATTTGACAATCCCTTCACAAACTTATAGAAGAATAAAAGGAAAAAAGAAACTCAAAGGCATGCAATTAGGAATGAAAAGATGAAATCACAACAGATCCTGTGGAAACTCAGAAGATTGTTGGTATTTACTTTAAGAACCTTAACTATAGTAAGATAGAAAACACAGGTGAAATGCACAGATTCCTAAACACACATGAATTACCAAAGTTAAATCAAGAAGTTACAAAAGTTTTAAGTATCTCAGTGTCAGTCAATGAAATTGAGGATGGAATTGAAAATTTACCAATGAAGAAAAACCCAGGTCTTGATGGATTCACATCTGAATTTTATAAGAAATTTTGAGGAGATATAATTCCACTACTTCCAAAGTCTTTAATGAAATTGAAAAAGAAACAATATTCCCAAAGTCATTACTTTTTTTGGTACCAGGAATTAAACACGCAGCATCATGTTTGTCACGCAGCACTGGGCAGCTGAGCTATATCCCTGGCCCCTCCCTAAGTCATTCTTGGAAGCATGTATTATCCTGTATCTGACTGATACCAAAATCAGAGAAAGACCAGTTAATGTCCCTATTTAACATAAATGTAAAAACACTCAAAAAGATATTGGTAAACAGAATGCAGCAAATTATCAATATGACCAAGTAGGAGTCACCCCAGGAATGGAGGATGGATCAACATATGCAAATCAGTAAACGTAATACACTATGTTACAGGAAAAGTGAGTTAGACAAAAATATTATAGGAAGTCAGACAGGGCTGGGCCCTCAAAGGAACCAGTGCAGAAGTTCAGATACCTTGTAACCTCTGAGGAGACAGACACCTCCTGCTGTGGGCCAGATATTAAGACAAAAGACAGAACAAGTGCACCCATATCCTAAGGATTGATATTCTAAATAGTTCTCTATCACCTTGAGAAAGTCAGGAGTCAGCATTCCAAACCCCTACAGGAAGAGTCACTGCTGTTAAGTGTCCCTGCTTACTACGTGACTCCTTTCCTCATTTGTCCTTGATTTAATCAATTTTACGTGAGCAATTAATCTTATTGGTTAACTGTAGTTATGTCCCACCTTATGCCCACCTTGCAGGATCCCATTTTCCCCATCTTGGACCCTTCTAACCTCATGGTTTTATTCTATAAAAGTCCCTAAAAATGACAGAGTCTTTGGCAACCCGCTCGGGCCCCCTTCTGTCCCTCAGACAGAAGCTTTCTTTCCCTCAATAAATATATCCTGCTCTTACCCTCCGTCGTTCCTAAAATTCATTCTTCGATTTTTAGAGAACACGAACTCGCACCGGACGTATAGTAGGTTGAGAGTTTCATTCCCCCATATCATTTGGAGGTCTGGGATCATTTTTCCTATATCAACTATATATTAGCAGAACCAAGGACAAAAATCTTGTGATTATCTCAATAGATGAACAAAAAGCATTTGACAAAGTCCAACACCACTTCGTTATAAAACACCACCCACAGGAAGTTGAAATAGATGGTCTTTATCTAAATCTGAGAAAAGCCATTGTTGACAAACCAATGACCAACATCATACTAAATGGTCAAAAACTGAAAGCTTTCTCTCTGAAATAGGAACAATGCAAGGATGTCCACTGTCACTGCTCCTATTCAATCTAGTTCTGGAAACATTGGTTACAGAAATTTGACAAGAGAAAAAAAACACGAAATAAAGATAGGAAAGGAAGAAGTTGAAGTATCTTTATTTGCTGATGACATGATAAACTATACAGAAGACCTCTGAAGTTCCACCAAAAGATTTCTAGATTTAAGGACCAGATTCAGTCACTAGCTAGATTAAAAGTCAGCACTCAAAAATTAATAATGTTCCCCTATGCAAATAATAAACTCACTGAGATATAAATTATGGAAATCAAACCCTACAAAATAGCACAATAAAAGAAGTACGTAGGAATGATTCAGATTAGAGAAGCAAAAAATCTCTGCATTGAAAACTATAGTAAACTGAAAAAGGAGAAGGAAAAAGATATCAGAAAATGGAAAGATACCCCTTGATCTTGGGTAGGAAGAACCAATGTGAAAATGGACATGCTCCCAGAATTGTTATGTAATCAAAATACCATTAGGATACCACACAGACCTAGAGAAAATATTCCTAAATTTCATCTGGAATGAAAAGAAACCTAGAACAACAAAAACAATTCTGGGCAACAAAGGCAAAGTTGGGAACATCATGATCCCTAATGTGACATTATAGTACAGAGCTACTGTGGTAAAAACAGTGTAGTACTGGAAAAATAAAACAGAACTAAGGATCAATGGAATAGATTAGAAGAGGGAGAAACAAATTTAAACACATTCAGTCATCTTATTTGAACAAAGGATCTAAACATTTTTATTGGAAAAAGGAAGTTTCTTTAATAAATGATGCTGGAAAAACTGACTTTTTACATGCTGAAAACTAAAACTACACACTTGTCTGTCACCATGCACTAAACTAAAATCAAAATGGATCAAAGATCTAAATATTCCAGCAGATACTAAACCTTCTGGAAGAGAGGATAGGTAGAACTCTTGAAGACATAGCTGTAGACAAAAACTTCATGAACTAACTCAACTGCATGGAAAATACTTCAAAGAATCAACAACTGGGATCTTACCTTAATCAAAAGCTTTTGCACAGCAAAAGAAATCATCAACGGACTGAAAAGATAATCTACAGAGGTAAAAATCTTTGACAGTTGTTCTTCAGACAAAGGACTAATATCCAGAAAATATGAAGAATTGAAAGAAATCAGAACCCCAAAATTCAAAGACCCAGTCAAAAAATAGACATCTGAAATGAATAGACACTTCTCAGAAGAAGTACAAATGGTAAATAAACACATGAAAAAGTGTTCGGTGTAAAAAGTCATTTGAGAGATGCAAATTAAAACAATAGTGACATTCCACCTCACTCCAGAAAGAATTGATATTATAAAAAAAATCAATCAATAATAAATGAGGGAGGAACTGTGAGGAAAAAGAAACACTTCTCTACTGTTGGTGGGAGAATAGATTGGTGCAACCACTGTGAAAATCAGCAATTTCTTAAAAACTAGGAATAGACATCACATTTGGCCCAGTCCTTACCCTTCTTGGTATCTTCCCAAAAGAATTAAAAGCATCATACTGCAATGATATATGAGTATCCATATTTATAGAAGCACAATTTGTAACAGCTAAATCTTGGAAAGAACCCAAATACTCATTAACTGACGAGTGGATAAAAAAGATTTTTTTTCACATATTCAAGTATTACTCAGCTATAAAGAAGGATAAATCTGAGACATTTATAGCTAAATGGATGGACCTTGAGAATACATTCCTAAATGAAATAAATCAGACATATATGTAAATATTGCATTGTCTCTCTGGTGTGAGAAACTTAAAGTATAAATAAGAACCCAAATATATAATAGGTATTGTGAAATAGGAAGCAAGTTTTCAAAGGGAAGGAAGAATTCAGTGGAAAATGGAAAGCAATGAAAAAAATGAGAAAAAAAGATAAAATGGAAACCAAACTTGTAAATAAGGAGGGAAAGCGACAATGGAGAAAAAAAGGGAAACTAAGATGTATCATGTACATGCACAAATGATGAATGTGCATATCTAAATGAATGTGATTATTGTGCATATCTCAATTGTACCGATAAATTTAATTATTAAAATAAATTTATTAGTGTGTGAATATGAAATTTAGTGTAGATTGCAGATTTCATTTCCTATTTATTTTTAATTTTTTTGAATATACTCCCCTTTATTATGACTTTATTTTCAAATTAATTCCTTTAATATGCAACTTTACGCAAGTTGGTCATTTATGTAGAGCTAGTAAATAAAGTATAAATTGTCTATGAAATGGATAATTAAGATAAATACTTTTATTGTATCCAATGTGTAATGTGGTATATTCAAATATTAAAGAATATTTTTGTTCTTCTGAAATATAAATATAATACAGCATCTTGTGTTTTGTTTTGTGAACTTGACTGAATGAAACAAAATCACCTACCTACCAATCAGGATCAAGACAGCACAAAGGAGAAAGTTCTACTTTTTGAAAACTTCTTTTTATTTTTATTGGACTCAATAATAACATTTTGTGGGCCAAATACTCCAGGAAAACATGCCAATAATTTCTTCATTTCATAATTTTATAGCTTAGTTATACAAAAAAAAGAGTATGAACAAATTGATAGTGAATGATCTAATCATTGTGGCCTAGGTCATCAAAATCAGTAAGAAGGAAAGTAAGTAGGACTAAAGTTGCTCTAACCTGCTTAACTGGGTAAAAATAAAGTTTGTTTATCAAAGATTTGGACTTCATGATAAAAATATTCTTTTCATATGATTATATTAAATAATTCAAAATTATCTATACCAAGAACCAGATTTCTTTTGTCTTTTCATGATAGGAAATCTTATCTTAGGATATTAAACCTATATATGTTTCATTTTGCTTTCAAGAGAAAATTAAATGGCACTTTTGCGTTGTAACAGACATACCCTGCTTATATGTGATGATTTAATGATAATATTTAAGCATGAAACAATAGAATGCATTTTTTAACAACTTACTGAAAGGCTCGAATAAACATAAGACTGCGTTAATTGTCCTCAAAGGGAAAAAATGTCTCTCTGATTTACACATAAATAACTTGTAAGATGAGGTATTGTGACACCTCTTAAATTCTCTTACCTATAATAGCCTAGTAAACAAATTTTCACCAAATTTATCATCTTTATTATTCAATAGCTCTATGTTTTATTTTCTGACATCAAAACTACTTTTTCATTCTTAATTTGTAACAATCCCAATTTAGTAATTACAATGTATGCCACAATTTAAAACAGATTTAAAACGTTTTTATGGCAGTTTCTTTAAATTTAATTGGCTATTTTATCTTAAGATAAATCTGAAACTACTGCAAAATAGATATGTTCAATATTATTAGCTGTTGTGATAAATGGTCTCAAATCTATCACTTCAAATATGTACATATGAACTGAGAATAAATGTTTTCCCAATTTATACATGAAATAATTAAGGTTCAGAAAGACTATAATTTTGTCTAATTCCATACAATTACTATCTTAAAATATTTGAGCTGCTATAGAAAAGTGACATAAACCAGGAAGGTTTTCAACAACAGAAATTTACTTCTCACATTTCGGAAGGTTGTGAATTCCAAGATCACGTTTCTGGCAGACTTGGTATCTGCCGAAGCCCTCTTCCTGTTCATTGTAGGTGCCTTTTGGATGTGTTCCCCCACAAGACAAAAGAGTGATGGAGCTTCCTTGCATCTTTTCTTTTTAATAAGGAAAACAATCCCATTCATGAATGTTCAACCTTGATGACTGATTTATCTCCTAAAAGCTCCATCTCTGAAAATCATTACATTGGGTACACGGAGTAGGATTTTGACATACAAACTAGGAGTAAGGAAAAGAAGGCACATATAAACTAGGAGTAAGGAAACGAAGGCACAAACAAACAGGAACAACATTGAATAACTTAGTTTGATTTGGTACCATATGATCTTTTTGTATTCTGTTCCTCTTAAAGGTGAATTTGCTTGCTTGTAAGCATCCTGTTTGTGACATTCATTAACCATGGGAGTCTATATCAGGATAGTTTTTGATGAATGTATATAGGTGAAGTTACACAGATCGAACCTTTAAAATAAAATATTTTTCTATATTCTGACTTGTGTCAATCCAATGACTATACAGATTTCACAATTTACTATGAAGATCAAGTACATTATTAGAAAATCAGACTTAAAGGAGTATGCAATTCTTTTCTTTTCTTTTCTTTTTTTTTGTACCAGAAATCGAACTCACATCCTCACATATTTCAGGCATGTATGCTGGGCCATTGAGCTGTATCCACAGCCCCAATCATTTTTAACCTCTTGATTAAAGTAATCAGTTTCAAAGGCCTATGAGTGGAATCATAATATATATTAATCACTCTTGGACCTTCATTCCTTGTTTGTATTTTACAAGAACCATGATTTTTAAATAGTTCAAGGAATTTGTTAACCATAATCAACACAGTGTAGTTCAAGGTTTTATTAAAGTATCATGATATTTGTTTTCATTTTATACAGAAAAAAATCCTCAGGAGTTATTTCTCCACTAACTAAAATTGAATCATGGTGAGAAACCTTTCTTGAGAGCAAATTTCCTAGTTAAAATCCTTACAGGCTTTTACTCTCAGACCAAAATATTCTTCATAACTCACTGGGAATGTAACATTTTTTCTGAAAGAAAGTGTAACTCCACAAATCAGACATGTATATTCCACTGAGATGAAAAAGAAAGCATTTCACTGATTCAGAAAATTCATAGCAGGAGGACATTTTCAGTGGTATAAGGTTCCTGAGAATTCTTATATTTCAAATGGATCTCTCTGAGTTTCTTACATCACGCTTAGATTTCAACTATCAAAAGTTTAAAAGTAGGAAAATACTTTTCTATGATCTTTTTTCTAAGCTTTTACCTATAATGATTTTACCTGGATTACAACAGAGATTAGAGTATTGGTAAAATTTGGACATAAACATGAGGAAAGGAGACTAGCAATAAAAACACAAAGGATTACTAGAGAGTGAAGAGCTAAGAAATTGTTTTTAGAAAAATGAAAACAAAAGTAATAAGTATTTACTCTGTTGTACATCAGCTATTTAGATCTCTGTAGAATATACTAAAGAAATTTAAATTACAGTGAAACCCTGCATTTACCAAGTTATGATAAAATGAGGAGAACATGGTAATAAAATAATATCTTCCACAGAAAATGTATTACTGAGGCAGGAGACTAGGCATGGTGAAGAGGCTGGAGCAATTGGACTATAAATTGTCAATTGCTGAGACTTGTTAGCCCCAGAGACTGAGACTAGTACAAAGCAGCAGCTCCTAGAACCCTAATACCAATTATCTTGTATGAAATCAAGTGGGTTTTTGATAGGTCAGTTTAAATCTGATGTGAAAAGGGGAATATAAGAGACAGTGACTTTAAGATCCTGGTTTCTGTAAGTCTTCTCACTAGCCCAAGCTCATGCCTTCTGCAAGGTGTACTTTTCCTACTCTAACTGGCCATACTCATGCTGCAGACCAATAATTTTCAGAGGACTTTTTCTTCAGCACTTCTTTTGAGCTTGATTTTGTTCTTCTTTTCTTATTCTTCTGTCTTAAATAAAAGCTAAACATTCATTCTCACTGATCATTCTGTTTACCTATAGAAGTCTCAAGATTATCCTTCTTTATGGCTTAATGTTCCACTGTACAAAAATACCAAATTTTATTAATTCATTCCTCACTGAAGGGCATTTGGGCTGTTTCCAAGATGCAGCTATTACAAATTGTGCTGCTATAACATAGGCGCACATATATTGCTGTGGTATGATGTTTTTAATCCTTCTGGGAAGATACTCAAAAGGGAAATAGTGGGTTGAATGGGACCTCTAAACCTAGGGTTTTGTGGAATCTTCATTCTGATTTCTATACCGGTTTCACCAGTGTACACTCCCGTAAACAGTGGAGAATGCTTTTTTCTCTTCCAGGATTTGTTATTGGTTGATTTCTTGATGACAGCTCTTCTTTCTGGAATGAAATGGCATCTCAGTGACGTTTCAGTTATCATCTCTTGAATGACCAATGATGTTGAACATCTTTTCATATATTTATTTTCCATTTGTATTTCTTCCACTGAGAAGTGTGTATTAAACTCAGAAGCCCATTTTTGGATTTGTTCTTTGAATTTAGGGTGTCGGAGTCTTTCCAATTCTTTATTTGGTCTTGATATAAATCCCTTATCTGACAGACAGTTGCGTAAAATTTGTCCCAACTCTGTGGGTTGTCTTTTACTCTGTTGGTGACTTCTTTTGATGTGAAAAAAAATTTAGTAAGATGGGATCCCAGTGCTGATTCTTTGAAGTATTTCTCATGGAGTTTGGATTTTGTTCATGAGCTCTTTGCCTATACGTATATCTTTCAAGATTTCTATCTATGTGCTCTTCCAGTACATTTTAATGCTTCTGTTTTAATATTTAGATCTTTGATCCATTTTCACTTTGGTTCAGTGCATGTGATAGACATTGGTATAGTATTAGTCTTCAGCATGTGGAAAGCCAGTTTTCTACACCATTTATTAAAGATTCTTTCTTCCAGTGAAAATATTTTACTCCTTTGTCATCCTCATGTTTTTTTTTTTTTTCAGTATCATGCTTATTTTATCTCAATAACTTTGTGGTATAATTTTAAGTCACAGATTGTGTTGCCTCCTACCTTACTTTTGTTACCCAGGATTGCCTTTGCTATTCTAGGTCTCTTATGGTTCCAAATGAATTTTAGGTAAGTTTTCTCTAGTTCTGGGATGTATGCTGATGGCATTTGAATTGGAATTACAGTAAATCTGTATAGCACTTTTGTGAGAATGTTGGTTCATCCTATCCATGAGCAAGGAGTATCCATTTTCTGATATCCTCTTTGATCTCCATTTTAAGAGTCTTATAATTTTCAGTATAGAGGTTCTTTACTTCATTTGTTAGACTTATTCCTATATATTACATTTTTTTGGATGCAGTTATGGAGGATGTAGTTTTTCTAATTTCTCTCTTAGTGAGTTTATAGTTTGTGTACATGAATACTATTGATTTTTGTGTGTTGACTTTGTATCCAGCTATGCTATTAAATTTGGTTACTAACTCTATGAGTCTTTGGTGAAGTTTCTGGGGTCTTCTATATAGAGTATCATGTCATACACAAATATTGATAATGTAACTTCTTCCTTTCCTATCCTTATTCCTTTTATTTCTCTCTTTTGCCTAATTGCTCTGGCTAACATTTCCGGAACTATATGGAATAGGGGTGGTGATAGTGGACATCCTTGCCTAGTTGCTGATTTATGAGAGAAAGCTTTCAGTTCTGTCCATTTAGTATAATGTTTGCAGTTGGTGTATTATAGATGGCTTTTAGCAAATTGAATTACAGACCATCTATTCTGATTTTATGTAGGGTTTTTATGATGAATGAGTGTAGGACTTTATCAAAGCCTTTTTCTGCATCCATTGAAATGATCACATGATTTTTATCTTTGATTTTATTTATACAATGTATTACACTTATTGATTTTTGTATGCTGCATTCCTGGAATGAATCCCACTTGGTCATGGTATATAATCTTCTTGATGATTTCCTGAATTCTATTTGTTAGTATCTTTTTTATTTTTATTATGTTTTCTAGAATCTTAGTGAGAATTTGCATCTATGTTCATTAAGGTGATTGGTCTGTAGTTCTCTTTTTTCATTGGGTGTTTCCCTGATTTTATCAGGGTAATACTTGTCTTCAAGAATGAGTTAGGGAGTATTGCTTCCCTTTCAATTTCATTAAAGAGTTTGACAAGTAGTGGAATTAGCTCCAAATTTCTTGCAGAATTCAGCAGTGAATCCATCAGAACTGGGCTTTTCTTTGTTAGTGAGGTTTTAATTACATTTTCAATTTCATTGACTAATATTGGATTATTCATAATTTTTATACTTCCTTCATTCTGGTTGGTAATTTGTACATTTCTAGGAATCTGTCCATTTCTTCTGTATTTTGCAGCCTGTGCGAGTAAAGACTCTCAATGTAGGTACTGATGATCTGAATTGCCACAGGATCTATTGTGATTTCATCCTTTCCATTCCTCACTGCATGAATTTGAATTTTTGCTGTGCTTTTTTTTTTATGAGGTTGGCTAAGGATTTATCAATTTTATTTATTCTTTCAAAGAACCAACTCTTTGATTCAATAATTCTTTCTATTGCTTTTTTTGGTTTCAATTGCATTAATTTGTGCTCTGAACTTTATGATTTCTTCCTCTGTATGGACTTTGGGCTTAACTTGCTCTACTTGTTTTTAGAAGCTTGATGTATAATATTAGGTTATTTATTTTTGATTCATCCGTTTTCATGATGGGAAAATTCACTACTGTAAATTTCACTCTTAGAACTGCTTTCATTGGATTATGTAGGTTCAAGTATGTTGTATCTGCAATTTTGTTTCATTGTAGATATTGCTTAATTTCTTCTTTAATTTCATCTGTGATCCATTAGTTGTTCAGGAGCTTGCAATTTAATTTCCTTTTTGATGGCATTTTTGTGGTTTCTTTTGACATTAATTTCTAATTTCATTGCACTATGATCAGATGATATGCATGGAATAATTTAATTCCTTTACATTTACTTAAGTATTTTCTGTGGGCTAGTATAATCTCTATTTTAGAGAATGTCCCATATGCAGTTGAGAACAATTGTAGTCTGATGCTGTTAGGTGAAAATCTCTGTAAACATTTACTAAGCCCATTTGTTCACAGATTTGGTTCAGTTCTGATACTTATTTGCTGATTTTTGTCTAGTTGATCTATCTCTTTCTGACAGTGGGGTATTATGTTCCCCCATTTCAATATGTTTGCTTATTTGATTTTTCATGTCTGTTAACAATTGTCTTATACAGTTTGTGCTTCCATATTTAGTTCACATATAGGTATGACTTTTATCTCTTCCTCTTGAATTGATCCCTTAACAAGTGTATAGTGACCTTCTTTATGTCTTTTGATCATTCTTGGTTTGAAGTTCACATTGTCTGCAAACAGATTACCTGCCCCTGTTTATTTTGTGGTTTCCTCCTGCATAAAGTATTATTTTCCATCCTTTCAGTCTATGACTTTCTTTTTTAGTTAAATGTTTTTCTTGTATACAGCATATTGTTGGAATGTGTTTCTTGACCCATTCTGCCAGTATGCTTTTTTGATTGATGAATTGAGGTCATTTACTTGATGGTTATAACTGATATATATTGGCTTATCTTTGTCATGTTACCTTTCTGCATTGCTTGATCTGCCTGATGGTTTTTTGCTGTTGTTCTTGAAATTGTGATAATTTTTATTTTTGCCTAAAATATCTTTCAGTACACTTTGTAGGGTTGATTTTGTGGTCATGAATTTCTTCAGTTCTTTTTCATGAAAGTATCTCGTTTCTCTGTTAATTTTGAAAGTTTTTCGGGATACATCAATCTGGATTTGAAGTTGTTTTCTTTCAGTCCTTGAAATACTTTCACTCCAAGTTCTTCTAGACTTGAGTGTTTATGTTGAGATATTGGGTGTGATACTAATGGGCTTCCCTTTATAAGTGATCTGTTTCTTTTCTCTAGCAGTTTTTAGTATTCTGTTTTTATGCTGAATTTCTGGGATATGGATTATTATATGTCTGAATGTAGATTTATTTTTGTCATTGCTAATTGGAATTTTATATACCTCACTAACCTATATGTCAGATTCTGTTCCCATGCTTAGGAAACTTTCTATTGGTTCTGCAAATAATCTTTTTATGTCATTTGTGTTGCTTAATGGTTTTTCTTTGACATCTATCAATATTATATTGTTTTTCTCTGAATCATCTTGCAGCTGTTAAATTGCTATTTCCTGACCCCATATTACTTTTAAGAGGTTTTTTCCTTTCATGATCAGTATCTGTAGTCATGCCTTCAAGGTCTGAAAATCTATCTTCAGTTTCTTTCAAGTGGTTTTGCTAGCTTTAAAGGGAATTTTTGATTTCCTGGATATCTGTTTGAATCCATTTCATGCATTCTATTTCTTTCATAAATTTGTTCATCATGGTTTCTAACATTTTCCTGCACTCCTCTTGTTTTTAAATCTATGGCTACTTTAGATTTGCTGGGCAATTCCTTCATTATTGTTGTCATTTTTTTTTTACCTGAGATATTATTTCTGATTTGAGTTTTTCTGTAGCCTCTTTACTTTGGTTGTTATCATTTCAAAAAGTTTAGGTATGTCTTCCATTTTCCTCTATCTTAGTGTCTCCTGGACTTGTTCTGGGTTGGCAGGAGATCTGAGATTTCATTTTGCTTCTATGTCTTTTCATTTTCTATTTGAATTTTTTTTTTTTACTTTGTTTTCTGTGTTGATCCTTGTGAATTTTTGTAGTAGGTAGCTGTATCTCCGGTATCAAGGCCTCTCCAGGAAAAGTCTGTTATCCAGGGTTATCTACTGTTTGTAGGAGGTTCTTATTAGTCCCAAGATGCTACCTTTTCAGTTAATTAAGGATGAGATTTTGATATCTGTTTGGCTCAATCCACCCTGCTAGTCTCAAGTGTCCATTCTGTATACCCTAGTCAGTGTCCTACTGTATGGTTGGCCTTTCCTTGGTCACTTGGTCCCAGTGATGTAGGGGAGAACAACCAGTCTTCTTAATTCCTTCCACTGGTCCGGTTGCTGGTTCCTCAATGTAGGAGCCAGTCTTCTGTTCTGTATCTTGAAATCATTCATCTTGTATAACTAAACTTTGTACTTCACTGTACATTTTTTATTTCAAAATACAAATGAACAAACATTTCACATTTAGTGATTTCACATTAAGTATGTGTTTATATAACCAACACTAAATAAGTCTACTTTGTGGCAATACTGTTTTTTATAAATTAGGACTTACACACATATAGCATGCTTATCATTTAAAGAAATGGAATCAAATTCATATTTCAAAAATATTTTTATAAATATGGCATCTTTGTAGAAATTATTAATAAATGTAATTATATCACTCTTTGTAGCTTACCATGCTGCTAATAAGGTCATATGACCAATAATGAAGACTTCAGTTCTGCCAAAAATAAATAACAGCAGAACAATTTGGGAATTGCAAATGGTTACTGAAATTTGCATTTATCTTCAATTTACTTAAGTATAAATATGTAAGTTTCAAAGGGAGCTATAGAGCTCAACCAAATTCAAAGATGAATTTGGAAAAGTCACATAAAAATCATAAGGTTCAAAACCTAAATACATTCTGGTATTCCAACATTAAACAAGTGGAAAAATAAAATTTTAAAGAAAAATGTCAAAATAACTTTTAAACTATGAACTTTTAAACTATTTAAAAATTTGGGGACAATGTCTTCAAGTCTAGGAGTAATTTATGTCTAGGAGCAATTAAGTAGGTTATACAATACAAATGATTTTAAGAATTGATATCATTTTTATCATTAATTACAAATATTTCTGTGCATTCTATTTAATCCCAATAAAACTTGTGATGGGTTCTTTGTTGCAATTTAAAAAAATGGATCTAACACTGAGAATATTCAATGGAATAAAAGTATCCTAAATAGATTTTAAGTAGAAAAATTAGTAGGAAGATTTTTCACAAAGTGATGTTGAGATTAAGGATAAAGGTATAGAGATTAGTGGAAGAGAGTAAAAAGTGGAACTTTAAATACAAAATCAACTCTTTTCAACAAAGTAGATAAAAAATTCAATAGTGAATACATGTTGCAGGAACTAGTTGATTCATATTTTTAAGATGAAGATTGACTGATGAAACACCCCTCCAGAATAAACTGACATATGTTTGACCTACACATAAAACCTGGAAGTACAAATATCTTTAGAGAAAGAAAAGTAAGATGATGTCTGATGACATTGGGATATTCAAATATTTCTAAGAAGATAAGAATATTAATCATAAGTCTTTTTTTCAAAAGACATCTTTGAAAACTATTTTCATAAAATAAAAATCAAAAAGAATTTGCAATACATTGTTACCAAAGAGCTTTCATGTCACACGTAAAAGAGTAGTCTTATAACTCAGCAATAAAATAGCAAATCTATTAATGAACACAAATTTGAAAAGACAATACAACCAAAAAAATAAAAAAATGGATAATAAACCCATAAAAATGTGTAAACACCATCAATCCTTAGAGAAATAGAAATTAGACCAAAATTATGTATTTATAAAAAAACCAAAATTAGAAAGACTGACATAAAGTTTTAGAAAATAAGTGAGAAATATGTAACACTTCATATATTACTGGTTTGTATGTCAAATGATAAATTCAATTTGTTAAAAATTGGGAGCTTCCTATAAAACTGAACTCATACTTTATTTGTTGAATGACCCATTAAATATATTCTTGGGAGTTTACCCTAGAAAAGGTGAAAAGTGCAGACATAGAAAGACTCGCCTAAGAATATTCATATGTTAATGCATGCTGTCTAAAACTTGGAAACAACCTACAGGTTGTAAATTCATTTTATCATATGTAAATTACGCTTTAAAAGTTAGTAAAATCTACAAGTTAATTTACCTAATAGACATAAGTGGGAAATGGTATAATATACAGAAACCAAGATGATTTCCACTGTGTTAAAATCAAGGTCTTGGCATGACTACATTCCTTTAGGAGGCCTCTGCCAGTTTCTTGTGACTGAGGGTATATCATTCCAAATGCTTTCCTCTTTTTTAACAATGTGTTTATTCTCCATTTGGTAGTGACTGCATTTAATATCTCTTTCAGAATTCTAGGTACTCTCTTTATTTCAATGTTTTAACTTAAACATCTGTGAAGATGTTTTTACTTCTAAAATTATTATAGATAGTTGGGCCTAATATATTTAGGAAAAAATCACCGTGCTTACAACAACTGGTAAAGTTTTCGCTAAAAGATTTGAAATTATTTTTGTTATATTTCACACAGAAACAGAGATAAACCTGAATTTTCTTCACAAATAGTTCTTGGATTTCCCCTCAAGTACTTATTATATTTGCTTTTCCCTGGTCAACTATGATTATACATTTAATGACTTACTTTGGTCAATGGCGTATGTATACTTCTGTGACTCATCACATTTCTCTCCTTTTATCACTCAAAAGGGATATTAAAAATGAAAAAGGTTCAGGTCTCCCGGACTATCAGTGTTAGGAGAAAATCTGAAATTTATTTTAGTGTTTGGAAATAGAAGTGTTGCATATTTTGAAACTAACTTTTTTATTGGCTTTTCAACCATACTCCTTTGTACATCTTATTCTCCAGGGATCTTGTATTGTAAACTTACTGAAACACCTTTTGAGTTATTAATTCAATTATTTCATGTGTAAAATCAGAGACTAGTGGCTATTTTAAGGTTTTCTTTTTTGTACCAGGAATCAAACTCACAACATTGCACTTGCTGGGCAGGTGCTGTGCAGCTGAGCTATATCATCCCTGACCCTTTGATGTTCATTACTCCTTTATGGTTGTTATTGTTTTCAGAAATATTGTTAAGTACAGTACCAAAGAGGAAGGGACCAAAGATCAAACATAGACTCCCAAATTAAACCTTTGACACAGCCAGAAACAACAAGAAGTGAGCTTTACTAATCACCTGGGTAGCTTCCAAGTCAATCAAGTTGACAGTTAAATTTTAGAATAGAAATATGAAACAATACCTAAGTTGTACATGTGTGTATGTGTGTGATTATTTTCTTTTAATAGATTTCTGATTTTTAATAATTTACATACAATGGGAAAATAGAATAATTTTGATGAGTTTGACTATTCATATTGCATTCAGTGAGCATAAGAAAATGTAGATACTCAAAGATAAATCAGAAAATAGTTTAATGTGTTAAGCTCATTCATTTCTTCTTTTGCATAAGCAAATAAATATACCTATTCTCACATGTGGTGTCATAGTTGTATACATCATATCATTTTTAGTTAGAAATCAAATTTAAAGTGATGTTTTTTGATACTTTCTATTTTTATATTAACCTAAATTTGTTTCCAAAATTCATTCAATACTTTAATCTTCTTCAGGCCAACCTGCATATTACCAGGAATATGAAATTTCTGTCAACTGCAAATATGAAAGAATGATGAGAAAATTGCCTGCATTATGGCACTTTAAATAGTGAAACATGGTACACTCAAACTTACCTAATGAAGCAAAATTAGTCTTAGAGGGAAATTTCCATCAATAAATGCATAAAAATAGATGTTAAAAGTGAAACATAACCAGGTGTGGTGGTGCACCCCTGTAACCGCAGCACAAGAGAGGCTGAGGAAAGAGGATGATTGTAAATTTGAGAACAGCCTGGGTTACAAACTGAGCCCAAGGCCCACCTGAAGTGCTTAGTGACACCGTGTCTCAAAAAGGCAAAAAATAAAAATTAAAAAAATTTTTAGATAAGCAATATATTAGACATCTGTTGGAGACCACTATGAAGCAGCTCTGAGCAGGATTTAAAATGAACTAATTGGCTTTCTATGTTTATCTGTGAACCTGTCCTAGGCCTAGGCCCATTGCCTGGTGGTGGGACCTGATTCATAGTAGTGAGCCTCTATGAATCACTGGTCCTGGCTGAGGCCTGTAGTGGCCTGTGAGGCCAGAGATACCTCAAAGGGCAAGATAAGGCCACTGCTGAAGACATGTTGGCTCCATGATCAATTAAGTAGATAGAGACTGTAGCTGAAGGCATCTCACTCCTGTAGTCTCGTTCCCACCATAAATGTCATAATGGAGATAAGACAGTTCTCTGTAATAGGCCCAATTTACTACTTGGAAAAGTCTTCGAAGTGATTCCCAAGGTCCTGCTCATTTCCCAGACTTTCCTCAGTATTCCCTCTTTCTCTGTAATGGAAATAAATATGGGCAGCTCAGAGAAGCTCTTTGTCTTAGCCCTCATCATAGCCTCAGAGTCAAGAACTCTGCAGAGGGCTTTGATCCTCCTGGAGCCCTAAAATCATACCACTTGTCTCATTTATTTAAGCTTTTGCTGTACACTCATTCAGGAGATTGGGGATCTAGGCCATGTCCCCGATAGGCATCAGAGAGCTGGAAGAAGAAAAACAAAGTAAGCTCAAAGTTAGAAAGGAGGACAAAAGAATGATTACAGCCAAAACATAAGTAAATGAAACAGAAAATAAACAAATGATTCATTAAACTAAAGATTGAAAGCTAAAAACAGTTGAAAAATTGTCTCTAGGCTAAAAAAAAATCAGTGTAAAGGAAGCAATAACTAACTTCATCTTTAACTCATTAAGGATACAGGAGAGGAGCCTGTATTTGATGTCCACACATTTGTGACTTATTCAGTGTTCTCATTTCTGTTGACTTTTCGTTTCATTCCTCTTCTTAAATTGTCAATATTTGTTTCATAGTCTAATACATGATCAGTCATGGAGGATGGTCTGTATACTTCTGTGAAGAATATGCATTGTGTTCAGCTAGGTGGAATGTTCTGTATAAGTTCATCAAGTCTAATGCATAGCTCATGTCCAATGATTGTGTATTGATTTTATGTCTAGATGTTATTATACATAGCTAATTTAGATAAATAATAACATACAGTCAGAGAGGAACTGGACTCTCAAGGAAGTCAGTGAAAAGTGAAGACATCAGAATTGTGGCTGGAAGCGTATCTGAAGAAAAGCGGGCCACAAGACAAAGATGCAATGGCTAGACCTACATGGCTCCTAAGGGAGAAGCACTAATTGGGAATTATTCAAAAATTGGTATCACCTGGTCCAGCAAAGTCCAGATAGATATCAGTCACTCAAGTGGGTGACCAGAGCATCTGGACCTATCCCTTATCCAAAATATCCTTGCTGTTTCCCAGCTATGTGACCCACTTAACTATCAAATCAATATTAGCTAAGCAGCTATACTTGTAATCCTATAGCTTGATTATGGTTTGACCCACATTGTACCAAAGTTTTGTATAAATAGACTTTAGTGGCAACCCAATTTCAGGACTCCACCTATTTTTAAGAACTGTGTCTCAATAAATCTTTTCACTCTTAACCTGTGTTGCCCTTTGGAATTCATTCTTAATTTCAGGAGATGTGAGTTAGGTACATCTGATATCTAGCAGTTTTGCAGTTATTTTTCTAAGTTTTCAATGTCAGTCATTAAAAGTAGGGCATTAAGATACCATAATATTAATGTTTTGCATCCATTTCTTCTTTCGAGTCTCTTAATATTTGCTTTATCTATATACATATGTCAATATTGGCTGGATGTATATTTTCTATGACTGTAACCACTTAATGATCAAATGTCTTTGTCAATATCTAATCACTATTTTTTTAATTTTAATGTTTTTGTTTTAAAATCCACTTTGTTAAATATAACTATAGGTACCCCTTGCCTCTATTGCTTTTTAATAATTTTTTCAACCTTTTCCTTTCAGTCTATACCAATGTATTCTTTTTTTTTAATTTTATTTATTTATTTATTTATTTTTTTGTACCAAGGATCAAACTCACAACCCCTCACCTGCCAGGGAGGTGCTTAGGCCACTGAGCTAAATCTCTGGCCCATGTATTCTTAAAAGTGCATTAATCTGACATTACAGCATATAATTGGGAGTTTTTCCAATCGTTCCACCACTGTATATTTTTATTAAAGAATTTAATCCATTTATATTTAAAATTATTATCTCAGAAAAAATGGTAAGTTTCCAGAAGAAGTCTTATTATATCTGTTGCTGTTTTGTTCTAGTTGACTTGCAGATATTTTCTTCTTTTCTTACAGTCTCCTTTGTGATTTCATGGTTTTCAAATGTGCAGTGCTTTGAATTCTTTTTTTTTTTGTCTTTTATATGATGATCAAGAGATTTTACTTTGTGTTTACATTTTGCTTTTTACAACAGCCATGGTTTAAGCTAGGACCCTATTAACTTTGATCATTTATATGAACTCCACAAACTTTTATTCTCTCCTCCACATTTTGTTTTTTGTTTCTTTCTTACATTCCTGGTGATTAATCCTAGGGCTACCCACATTGTTGGATGTACTCTACCACTGAGCTTCATCTGCACCCCATCACGTTGTGTTTTGATGTTGCAGTTTATGTCATTTAAATATCTGTATTTCTTAATACACTACAGCTGACATGTTTAGTAATTATTTGTTTAGATGTAGGTGTAAGTAAAATTGGTTTTCATATAATCATCAATTTTCACATTATCATATTATAACAGTCTGACTATATACTTACTTTAACCAAAGAATTTTATTCTTTTCCTTTTTCTGTGTTATTAATTATCTTTGTTACTTTTCTCATTGCTGAGACAAAATACCTGACATCCAAAATGAAGGAAGGGAAGGTTTATTTAATTAACAGTTTGTGGAAGTTTCAGTCCATACTCAGCTCCAAGGCAGGGTGGCATGGCTAACTGGCAACAGTTCATGCTGACTTCAGCAGACACCAAGAGCAATAATAGCAAAAGGGCAAAGAGGAGGAGAAAATTGTTTTCCCTCCCTTATATTTCATGCAGGCTACCTGACCCAGGGTGGATGGAGCACTCACACCTCCAATGCCAGCACTAGACCATGAAACAATCACAAACTCCAGATTCAGCCATCTTTGAGAGGTCTGTTCCCCCACTGCATGAATGCATGACACTTTGGGAGGACATCCAGACACAAACTATAACATTAATGAATATATTTGTTAGCAGTTTCATGGACTCCATAGAATTTTTCATAAATCCAGTCTAATGGTAAATGCCATCGATTTTGTTTGAGAAAGTTTTTTTTTTTTTTAAATAAAAGAAGACAATTTATTTGAAAGTACGGAATGAGGGAAGAGAGACAGGGTAGGGGAAAAGATGTGGAGAAAAGCTACCCTGGATGATTAGAGAGCATTCAAAAGTAAAATACTTATGAATTCTTGTCTGTGGCTCCCTTTTGTTCATATTCTTGTCTCATGTAGGCTCCTGGAATCTGATCAGCTCTTTGGCTGTCTTCCATCCCCCTCATGAATTTCTTCTGGTCATACAACCTTTCTTGTTGTTTGGTGGAGGCTACAATTATGTTTGTCCTTAGAAACAGGTAATTTAGTCTCCATGGTTAAGCAAAGGAGCTTATGTTAATCACACTACCTAGGACCTTCCTGAATTTAGTCCTCTGCCTTTATTGTTTATTGTTTGTGGCTTATATGCAGTGGCAGAAGCCACCTCTAGCAAACCACCTCTAGCTACCCTTAGTATGTTTCTCTGTTAACTTTTAATAAAGCTCAGTAAGGCCTTCATCCTGTCTCTTCCCAACCTATGTGGACTTCTACCCCTATATTCCCCCTTCTGATTCAATTGCCAACTGCTGTTGGGGAAATGGATGGCAATTAATCCGGCTTCTTCCAGCTGAAGAAGTTTTACAACTTTGAATACCTGTGTACCTGTATCCCTGGAAGTCGTGAATACATTTATTACACCATGAAATCAGCAATAATGAGTATCACAGCTATATGGAAACCTTTGTCTCTTAATTTGGTCCTGTACACAGAGCACCTTTAATAAAATATTACTATTTTATCTGCAGATAACTTGACTCTTTGAAGATCACCAATGTAAATATGTTACAATAATGTATTTGATAACGATCATCAGGGTACTGGTATGGCCTGTGTCTAGATGTTCCCCCAAAGCCTCATGCAGTCATAGGTGTGGCTTTTTTTTTTTTTTGGACAACAGGTCTAATTGCCAGATGGTATTTTAATTTATATCCCCCCACTTGAACCCTTTTTAGTCTGGAAATGATATTCTGACTAAGCTCTAGTGTAGTAAAATATAAAGACATTTTTCTTCAAACTCTGGGGATCTATCTCTCTCTAGTGCTTAAGAAGATATTGTGGAGGCCTCGTCCCCATCTAAGGAAAGACTGAATGTGAGGATATTTCTTGCATACTTTAGGCATCCCTTATTGAAAAAAATCTCCCCCAATTTCAGATAAGATGCATCACACCTCACCAAGAAAGTTCAACGGTGGCCTTGACTTCCCTTGCTAGCCCATTATCATCTTGAGGACTGATCTGAAGTTACCCCATGGATGATTTCATGTCAGTGTCTCTGTGGGGTTTTCCTTTTTTGGAAAATTGGATCAGGACCTCATGAGTCTGTCTTATGTCCCTGGTAAGAATGATTATACCTCATCTCAAATGCAGACAGCTCTCAGAAAGCTCCTTCATTTCTTTTTAAGGGAGATAAGTTGGTTGTTAAAGCCAGATTCCAAAGTGAATGTGGGTTTTTCTTTGGTTTATATAGTCTCAGAAACCCTGGTCTGCCATGGCCATCTAAGGGTGGCCTGAGTTCCTGACCCTTTTTTTTTAATTTTATCTCAAAACCCTGAATCAAGAAGCTGTAAAATATAAAACAAGAATAGGGACTTCAGACACACATTCTTTGTATAGATTTAAAACTTTTTTGATGTCTCTAATCAAATTGTTAGGGAGAGTGGGGTTGGTGACAGAGAAATGGAAGGTGAGTGGGAGGAGATGGGAGGGATCTAGGTGGAGCCTTGTTTTACCCTGAGTGAACAGCAGCAAAAAAGCCAAGCTACACTGGAAAATCCTAGCCTTCAAAGGAGATCTATCACCTCTGGGAATATACAGAGACAGGTAATAATTCAGAACAAATCTTGGTTCTCAGTCCTACAGCAAAGAGATCTCCAAGACATTTTGTATTCTCTGTCTAGTCACATAGATAGCAGTAGTGACTAAGCTTTACTTAAACACACTGAAGATGCTTTTGTGCCCTGATATCTGTAATACACTTAAGAAACTCACAAATTAAATCTGCACCCATCATCTGGCAATCACAAATTACATGTTAAGAAAGACATATTTATCAGTTTTCTTTTCTCACGTGCACATGAGAGAAGAGAATGACTGACTAAAATCTTTTTTTCTTACTCTTAGTTAGCATATGTGAGGTAAAAGTGTAAATTACTGCACTTATAGTCATTCTCTTTTATTAAAGGCAAAGAGTTTTAATAAGCTGCTTCAGTCCAACTTCCTGGATGAGGATCTTCTTTTGTTTAGAGAAGGTGGTCTAGCAAAGCAAGACGTTCCAAAGTTAACTCCAAGTTTGTTGGAATGAAAACAAATAACTTAAGAAAAAAAAAAAAAAACCTGTTGGTGTCCTTTCCTAATTTAGACCTTCAGCCCAGCAGAACTTTCTCAGGGTATCTAAAAGGTTATTTTTTTTCACATGTTCCTGCCTGCATATATATATTAAGATATATCTGAAAAAGACCACTCTTACTACCAGAGAAAGAAAGATCCAAACCTCTAGCTCAACTCTTAATGGAGACTTAATAGAGGTTTCTAACAGTGACATGCTGACTGAAGATAGCAGATTAGGGAGAGAATTTTACCTTTCACCTCACCGAGGAGTGCAGATGAGGACACTAGATAAGTGGAGATCTACCAGGTAAGAATTTCTCTACTGGTTACTCAGTTAGGTTGTCAGGACTCAACTTCCATTGAGGAACACTTGGGTGCTGTCTTAGTTACTTTTCACTCATCGCCGAGACAAAATACTTGACGCCCAAAATTAGGGAAGGAAAAGTTTATTTCTCACAGTTTCTCAGGAGTTTTAGTCCATACTCAGTTGGCTACAAGGCAGCATGGCATGGCAGGGCTGCCATTCATAGTGGGCACCAAACAGCAAGGGGCATTGGCGAGAGATAGCGGGCAGAAGCACAGAAGCGAGAAAGAGGAAGACCAGCCTCCTTTACACTGTATCTCAGCTCCACCCCTGGGCGGGTACAGCACTCACATCATCTATTCCAGCTCTGGATAACAAACTGAACACAAGTGCCAGACTCAGCCTCATCAGAAGTATATGAGGACTTGGGGGTACATAGTATCACCCAGTGCAGGTGCCGACCAGGAAGAAGCCCTAGCCATGGCCTCTCAGTTTCTCTCTTAGCTTTTACTGTTTCCATGCAATCAGACATCTGTCTCTAGAAAGGAATCCATTTGCCCATCTGATCAACAATCCCATTATCTTCAATGGGGGTTTAAACAGAAGATGCTATGGAAACCTGTCCTCTGCTTTAAGCATGGCAAGCTGCTTTAGGAGTGGTTTATTAGTGGGCAAAGTAACCACTGTTTCTTAGAGTTGTGTAAGAAATGGCTAAAGATTGTGTACATATGTATTTTCTAAATATAATCCATTTTACGCATTTTACAGATTCACATTTTGGTTAGTATCAAAGTCCACCAGGGGAGTTCTAGCTTTTTCCACCATTACTGCTGAGGCTGTACTGCTATTTTTTTTCTTCCTGGCCTTCCCCAGCAGGGCAGGACATTTGGAGCCAACGATGGGGACCTGATGGCAGCTAATCCCACTCGAAGCCCCAGTTAATAAAATGCCTGGAGAGGGAAGAACATCATGCCATGCCATGTCACCACTCTGCTATAGCATGCAGCTCCCAGCAATCCTAATTCTA
Organism: Dasyprocta punctata; assembly: GCA_004363535.1. Lineage (NCBI taxonomy): Eukaryota > Metazoa > Chordata > Mammalia > Rodentia > Dasyproctidae > Dasyprocta > Dasyprocta punctata. The sequence continues at coordinate 29,657 of RJWM01011206.1, read as the reverse complement.
GGGTCTATAAAAAAAAGCTAAATGATCAGTTTTAAACAAACGAAGACAATTTATTTAAAATGACAGAAAGGACATGGCACATAACTACTCTGGACAAGTCAGAGCATTGGAAAGTGAAATTCTGTTTGAGAAAGTTTTTTTTAATTTCACTTTCATTTTGAAAAACAAATTTGATAGTTTCATAGGATTTTTGGTTGAGAGGTTTTTCTTCTACATTTTTAAAAATATTACATTTCTTGGTGGCCAAAAAGATTGTTACTGTAAAAGCTGTATAGGATGCATAATAACATTGTTTCTCCTAGCTTTAATATATTCCTTTGTGCCACGCCCTTTTCTACTCATGTTCTGTTGACAAAGTCCAAGCATGAAAAAAGATAGACCAGTGTTCTTTTGACAAGGTCCAAATACGGAGAGTGTCTTCTGAGAAAAGGTCGCAACATAAAAATTGGTTTTGTGGAATGAGTTAATGCTTCTCGGGGACTACTGTGCTAATTTGTGCTCTGACACAGTTTGGAGAACTTCTTTCTTTCTCATGCACAAAATTAGTAGACAAAGTACAGAAACTCCCTAAGAAAAAAGGGATAATTTATAAAATGCTTTTCTACAAATTGTGTAACTGTCTGACATTGAGTCAGACCAAGATCAAGGTTATATTAAAAGTTTGGGGTCCTTTAATGATAATAGTAATGACCAGCTGTCTGAGGCTGTCTGGGAACCTCTATACAGAGAGGCCAATATGCTACTATGTTTTGAGGGAGACAGTGCAGATAGCACATCCTTGCAGCTGCAAGAACATCACAGAGAGATAGGAGGAGCTAAATCAGGGCTGAATATGGTTTTGTATTTTGCAGGTTTTTAGTTAGGCTACCACAATGGAGCATTTATTAGTAGCAAAAACATGCTTCAAGGTCTTTAAATTTAAAACTTTCTGCCTATGCTGACAAATCATGTAACCATAGAAACCATGCAACCATAGAGACACCTGTTGATTTCATTCTTTTATCTAAACTTTCAACCCTGACCAAAAAAGAAAGTATATATTATTCTGTTAGAGCTTGCAAAAGTAGTAGTAATAGTAATGGTAGTCATAGTAGTAGAAGCAATAAATGAAGCAGATTCAAGCAGTCTTTGAGCTGTTTGTGTGTCTGTTTTCCACACACCGACGCTCAGCCCAACTTCGGGGATTCTGTGGACCTAGCCTGGCTGGACCGCGGCACCTTTGCTCTCTGCTCTCCCAGTTTTCTTCTTTAACCAAATCCTCAGGCACCATTGATCTATTCCCTGTCACTATACATAAGTCGCATTTTCTGGAACTTTACACAACTAGAATGAGAAAGTATATGTGTTTATTTTGGTCAGGTTCTTCACTCGTCATAATTCTAAGAGCAACCTTGTGTTTGGATGCATGAATAGTTTATTCTTTCACATTACATGGAAATATTTCATTCATTGTTGGGATACTTCATATTTTGATTACCTATTCATTTCTTGTTGGGTGTTTGTATTATTTCTAGAAGTTTGTTTATATAGTTAAGCTGCATTAGTTTACACATCTTCACATAGGTCCTCAATTTCCTTTCCAAAGTGCATTCTTTGAAAATATCCAGAATGGAATGCCATAATCAAATGGAAATTATACCAAGATTTGAAAAACTACAAAATTATTTTACAAAATGTTTGAAACATTTTATAGTAGTAAAGCATAACTGCTCCATATTCTTCATATTATTTCCACCATTATGTATGGTTTGGTTTTGTAATTTTTGGTATTCCACCATTAGTGTAATGCTATCTCTTTCAGATTAATCTCTCATAAGCTGAATATGTAATGGTGTTTGTCATATATTTATTGTTTTCACTCACACTAGTGAGGATAGATCTTCCCCAATCAGTCTACTGATTCAAATGATGATCTTTTCCAGAAATAACCCATAGGTATCTTTAGAAATAATGTTTAACCAACTACATGGGAATCTTTGACCTAGGGTAATTGACACATACAGTTAACACTTTACATCTAGTATTCTGAATGTGAACATATTTGGATGAGGTCTTTATAGAAATAATTGGGATAAAGTGAAGTCCTATTAGTAGGTCCAATATGAACAATTTCCTTATACAAAGAGGTTAGGACACAGATTCACAATGAGGGAAGAACATTGGAAGCCACAGGCACAAGATAGTCATTCATAAGCCAAGGAGAGAGCCCCCAGAGTAAAACAATCCTGTTAACAACTTGATTCCACACTACTAGAACACAGAAATAGAATAAAATATTTCTTTCTTCTTTAAATCATCCAAGTGGCAGTAACTTTTACACCAACTCTTGCAAACCAATAAAATTTCTTTTCTAAGAATGTTTCTTTTACTTTATTCAGTTTTTGGCAAATTTTGGTGATTGTGCCACTGTGGTGTGATTAAAGTTTTTTTTTGTTATGCATTTCTGGAAATCTGGTGTCGTTTTAAATGTGATGAGGATAATGGCAGAAGAAGCACATGTGGAGAAAGAAAAATATAAAAAATTATAATGAGTAATCAAGTATGTGTCATTGTAGTTCAGGAGTTACTTAGAGATACTAATCTATAACTTTTATTCTCTTTCTTGCACTTATGATGCTTGGTATCTTGCCAGTATGTTTCCAGATTCTGTTATAGTCAACTAGGCGAACTCCTTATAAGTTAAATGTGATGAAGACAGAACACTCATCATTAGATTTTTAAAAATTAATTAAAAAGTTTAGAACAATGTCACATTCTGTGTTCTGGGAATAATAATTGTGGTCATTGTTTGAGAAAGTAAGATTATTGGAATTAAAAAATACTGATGAATATACAATTCCTCCAAAAATATCTTGCTATAAAGGCAGGAGAAAATGATTGAGTAGCCAGAGGATCACGAGAGTATTTGGTCTACATCCTTTTATTCAAAGATAAAATATTCTACCAACTGGTCAGTTTAGTATACTTGGTAATGAAAAATAATACTACAATAAAGACTATAAAATTCCATGACCAAGATCAGTAAGTAGAATAAATCATCATAAGCCCATATTTACATGTCAATGACCAAAGAGGTGAAGGGGCCTGTGGAACAGTATTCAATCTGTGAAATACGATAAATTTTTGCCACTGACTGAAAATGGGGAAAGGTGTATCAGAAACTTGAAGAGAATAGTATGTGAGTTATAGAAGGAGAATTAGAAATAAAAAGTCAAGTGGATTCTAGTATAATTTGAGGATTATTATAATATAAGAAGAATCAGAACTTACTTTGTGCTCTTTTACTAGCCAGGTTTACAAACACACATGTAGCTCTGAGTAAACTAAGTAAATTGATATTGTGGACTTGTCAAGTATAGAAGAAGAATTTAGTAAACAATACAAACTAAGAAATGCAGAATTAATTTTAGTGACGTCCATAATTATTTCTGATAGCATTTAGGCTAAAAAAAGTGGGGAGTTTCAGTTAGAAACAAGAAAAAGTTAAGCTAAATAGGTAAAAGTATCAATGAAGTAACGTGTTTTTTTATTTTTGTTTTTGTCTTTTTTTTAGAATCAAGGTAGAAGAATTTTAAAATGATGAAATTTTGAAACTGTTAGAATAAAATTGATAGTTGAAAATCGAATTGGTGAAGGCGGTAACATTTTGGGAAATGATAAAAACAAATAATTGCCATAAAGGTAAGCAGTTTTGAAAACAACGTGTAATATTTAACAGACAAGTATTCACTCAAGTGAATGACAGTTACCAAAATGGCTGTCTTTGTAGATTCTGAAATCTCCAATGATTGTGAAAGGTGGCAGTAAAAATCTTTTCTGACTTAGGAGTGATGAAACAGGTGTCAATAGATAACTAAACGAATACGAAAGTTTTTATAGTTCTAGGAAATGAATGTGTAAGTAGTCTAGGATGTGTGGAGGAAAACTCACCTGCAAAAGTAAATTATAAGTAGTAGAAAGCACAAGAAAACTCTAATCACTAATCTTGGAAGAGAGATATAGGCAGAAAAATGATTTGAAAATTTGAATCCACTAAATAGCAATATCTCCTTATTGCAAAGTTTCTTATATATCATATATGTATTTTAAAATAATTTAATGGGACTAGGAATTTAGCTCAGCAGCTCAAGTGCTTGCCTGATAAGCACGAGGTCATAAATTCAATAACTGTTACCAAATACTACTACTAATAATAATAATTTAATAAATAATATTGACACATAAACACATAGTGATATTATTTATCCTTCAAAAATCATATCATTGGCAAGAAAATACATGGAACTAGAGATCATCATGTGAATCAAAATAAAGCAAAGGCAAATATTACTTGTTTTTTTTCATGAGCAGAATTTTGTGAAAGAAGAGAGAGAGTAAGAGAGAGAAAGAGAGAGAATGAGAATTAAAGATACAGGAAAGACATGAAAGTAAGAATAGTTTGGAAGAGAATGGGGAAAGGGATCAGGATAAAAGGAATTGGAGGGTAAAGTGAGTAATTGGAGGTAAAAATGATCAAAGTGTGTTATGCGGATGAATAGATTGGCCAAAATGAAACACACTATTCTGCATAAATAACATGTACCAATAATAGTGATAAAAATAAATTGAAACATTTAAAAAATGCATTATTTTACATAGTTTAAGAAATGATCCACTCTCTTAGGCACATAAACTGCACTTGGAACATGGTTTTGGTTTTAACATTTTTTAAATTGATAGACTGTATATTAAAATAAAACATTCATAAATACAAATATCAAAATTTTACCTGAATATATTCTGACATGAAAACCAAATAAAAATTAGAAAGAAAATATGTAATATTTAATAATCTCCAAGTAAATATCCAATAATAGAAATATATGTTTGGAAGTCCCCCCCCAGAGTTTTATGCTATAAAATAATACTGAATCATTTATATTTCTAATATTATTTATGCTCCAAAATATTCCTAGGGGTTGTGTAATAATCACATCTTTTAAGTTCATGAAGATACAGTTGGAATTTCAGAGAAATTGAATGTCGACAGACCAGTGGTCTTAAATTGATGATATGTTGGATGCAAATAATCTTAGCTGATATTGACTACAATTCAAGCTGTGCTTGCTGTAGTTATGAATTGTTGCATCAAAAAGCAATCCTTAAGAGAGGGAAAAAAATTACAGCAATTTCTCCAAGAAACTAAATTATTGACTTCTGGTTCTTAAATTGTAACAAAATATTGTAACAGAATCACTACTAAAATAGTGCTCCAGTTAGTATGTGTCACAGGCAGGGGAAATGTAACTATCCAAAAAACAGTTACTGAAGGAAGCAACCATTTTACCATACATGATGAGGGAACAAACAATTGTTTCATGTTTATTTTCAAACCATTTTGCTGGATTTTTTTTCCTGGATGTTTTTCACAATGCACTGATGTGGTTCATCATAACGTTCATCTTGTTTGACTATATTATTTTTAGTAGAAAGTCATGGAATTGATCCTCAATTATACTGAGGAAGTGAGATTCTTAGAGTGATTGGGACAGAGACAGTACAAATGAAGGATGGAGGGGGAGAGAATAAAAACAGGAACTATGAAGGAAAAATGTTAGTTTCAGCCATTAATTTCCAGGAAGCCTTCCACAAAGCAATGCAGGCCTTATATGAATAATTTGTTGGAAAAAAGCATTTTGAAATGTTTCTGATATGAAGCATTTTCTATTAAATGTTTGCTTAATTGAATTAAGCAGATGGTAAACCTTGTTCAGCAACAAAATGTTAAAATAATAATAAGCATCATATTAAAAATAAAAGGAAACCAGGTGACTTAGTACAGTTATGATACTTGTAATATGATTTATCTTAAAATTCATAGTGTTTTAAAAAATTTAATGGGATGAATAAGCATTCAGAGAATGATGGTGCATGACCAGAGGAATAGGAGATATTACTTCAATGAAGATACTACCTCCTCCCTTCTTCCAATTACAAAAAAATATTAAATATAACTTACATGGAAATGTTCTAGTTAATTTTGTGCCACTGTAACAAGATATTCAAGAAAATAAAAATTTAAGAAAGTTTGACTTTCACTCACTTTAGACCTGTGGCAAAGCAGAAACATCATTGCAAAACGATATGGTTAAACATAATCGCATTCCTCCAAGAAATGCAGACAGTCAAGGATAAGGATGAAAGAGAGAGACCGAGAAAGAGAGAGACTGGGAGAGAAAGACAGAGAGAGAGAGAGGTTAGGGACAAGATACAATTTCAAAGGTCATGCCTCCATGGCAAATACCCTTTAGCTAGGTCCAACCTCCCAATTTTCCCTCACCTATCAATTATAAATCCATCAATGTATTGATTCATTGATGACATCAGAGCCCCACTGATCCAATCACATTCGAATAGTCCCACATCTGAACAGATGAGCCTTGTGAAGTATTTTAGATACAAACAAAACAGGAACTAGCACTAAAAGAAAATTAATGTCTTCTAAAATAGGAAGCAGAACAAAAGAGTGCCCTTCTAAATGTAGATAATCTAAGTTTAATGTTGTTGTGAAGCATTTTATACTAGAGTACAATGCAGGCAACCTACATTAACCAATGTACACCATTGTTATAAATGAAATAAATGTCAGGAAAGAAAAAGATAAGTACACTTTAGCTACAGATAAATTTCCTTAGTTTGATATCATATACTTATCTCTATGGTATAATTAAAATGTTTTCTTTTGGCTAGAAACATAAGGTGAAATATTCATCTGTGAATCTGTGAATATAGCTTACATCTATTGTTATATTGGAAAATGTTTCTCCATGGGTCTATTACCTTTGATTAGCCTGTGACTGTATTTGAAGAATCTGCTTCTAGGACACATCCTTTGAGGAAATTTAAATAGAGGAATCTAATCTAATCCTTTCCTCCTCTGCACAGTAACAGTGCAGAAATTCTGTGCTGTGTCAAAGGATTTCTGTTCGGTTTTTGGACACTGAATCCATGTATATTCAGAATGCATATACAGGAAAATTATCCATACAAATGAGCTTTCTTTCTTCTTTTTCTGTTAGCATTATTATTGTACAATTTTTTACTTCAGCCCTAAAAGGGTAGCTTTCACCAGAAGTTCAGATTCTGTTTTACACCTTATATTCAGATCAGCAAACTGTCCTGTGGCAAAAAAGGTAGTTCAGAATGTTGTTTCAGGTGTCTACCATAATCATCTCACCAGAAACTTGGTCTTTCCTATCTTCCTATCTTCCCATAGGCTTCAGTATTTCTCTGATGACTTTATTAGACAGATTTTTAAATTCAACTTTTCTAGTTTTCTTCTAGGTTGCACAAGCTATTGACATCTATCTTTGTAAAGTACCACTAAATTTGTTTGTAAAGTGAAAAATAGAGTCAACTATCCCTAGCATTTGGTAACTGCTACAAACATTATAATAGTCTTTTAATGTTTTCCACCAAAAACTGCCACACAACTCATACTGATTGCCTTGACTCCAGAGAAAGAGTTACCAAATTATTGGACATATAGTACTACAGTCAAATATGTTCCTGGCAAATTGAGATGGACCGATCAACCTAAAGTAAAGAGTTACTAATACACATTCACTTTTAATGGTGAATAATCATCATGACTCCTAATATAATAGGTTCTATTGTTCTGTTTTACATCAATATCATATGCCATAGCACCAAAGTAATAACCAAAGACATTCTAATTATTATTTATAAAATGTTTACAAAAAATTCAGCCTGAGTAATATTTTCATCAATGGACATTTAGTACTAGTTTAAAGCAGATCTTGATTTTCTTTTTATAAATTTTATTTATTGTCACATACATTGGTGGACTAACTAATGACCAGTTGAGCTGAATCTGCATGAGGCTGGGTGTGGAAGGCCCATTTGAGGATGCTGTTGACAACAGCATAAAAGGAGAACTGGAGGGGAAGATGACACACTGTTGATCCTCCTGGAGAAACTTGTCATGTTGGCTTTCCTGATATGAATTCATCAGTTCTCATCATTGAAAGAGCTCAGATCCTTGTTGTCAGTGAGGATGACTGTGGTTCTCTTTGGGGAGCTCTGGTTCTTACCTTAAGCATCATTTCCTGGCTCCAGTGCAGATCCCTCAGCCTTCTGGCATAGAGACTTCATCCCACTGGTTCAGATTTTATAGCTTCCACTACTAAACTTTGGGTCTTCCCAGCATAGATCCATGATACAGACTTAATGAGACATTGTTGTGAACTCTTGGTCTCCAGTTGGATTTGTGGAGGATATTCCCATGAGCTGGAGGTCTTTAGGTGGATCCTGCAGCACATTACCATGGATTCTTTTTGTCTCTAGTGCATGGTCAGATCTCCTGCTCTTTTTTTGGCTTTTTGAATGAATATTATAAAATAACCCTATAAATTATGTGACCCATATTAAATCTATTCCTTTGCAAACCCTGATTACAACAGGAACTATTAATTTGATAACAATTTATATCATCCTGCAGCATGCAACAAGACCTTGTTTTTAATTCCAGAATCTTCATTGCTTAGTTATGCGACCTTAGGTAAATCTTAAAACTTCTTCAATTTCTTCATCAGTAATAGCTAAATTATGTCTATGTATTTTATGTATCTTCAAAGTTAAAGTCTGAAACTTATCAAAATAAGTTTTATGTAAACAAAATGAAATCTAACGCAGTTGCTTTATCTTCATTTTTTTGCAACAAGCTGATAATTTGGTCATAGTTATTTCTACTGCCCAAATTAAAATTATTTTGTTTTTATATAGAAGTTTTTACAGCCAAAGCCCATAACAAGTGTTAGGTTTCACAGTGCATTATGTTTATAATAATGTAGTGTTGTTCAGGTTATTCAAGGAGTCACACTGGGATCATTCAGAATTCCACTTGAATGTGTATATATTTATACGCTCCTTGAGGGCACCATCGTTCATGCTCATGAGTTTTACTACTGTATTTATGCTGACATCTTCTAAATCTACTTTTCAGTAGCTGCTGACCCAGTGCTGACTCTCCCTTTGCACCATAGTCTTTATGACGTTTGAGTGTGAAATAGATGTCACCTACAGTAACTCTCCTAATAGTAACATTTGGAATTGCTGCTTGCAGGCATTTTCTGGTACACTGACATGATCCTGTCCATGTTAGTGGTTTATCATAGCAATGATTTTTTTTTAGTTTGTTCTATTATTCTTAAGCATTTCTAGTTAAGCCTTATGATGAGCTCAGTCTTATTTAATTTATTCAAATTTATATGCCTCCTACTGCCTGGCAAGCACTAGGTCCTGGATTTGATTCCCAGTACTCACAAAAAATGTAAATAAATAAAATTAAATTTATATACTTCTAAATGATCTTTCAATTAGAATGAATTCAAAAGTTAAATTTGTATTTCATGAAAGCCTCAGATTTTGAAACTCAATTATATATACAAAAGAAGAAAACTTTTCTGCTTTTTGATCATTTATTTAGTACTTATGAAAATGTATAGGAATTAAAGTGAATGGGTAGGATTTGTTCTTATTGATACAGGCTAATGTTTAAATTCACAATCTTCCAAAACTTCAAACTGATCAATCTTATGTTCAATACAGTGTAAACGTACACACATCATGAGAATTTTCACATGTCAAAGTTCCTTCTTAAGTTCTTTTTAATAAAATATTTCTCTACCAATATGTTTCTTTATTTCAGCAACTAACAATTTAAAATTTATTTGATAGACCTGTTATCATGGGTCTTAAATATGGAAGAATATGTATTTTTATCATTGATTCATATATCTACAAACAAATAACAAAATAAATTGGAGTAATTCTGAAATAATAGCAATGCACACTTTTCCAAATAAAATAGCACTTTAATGTATTTTATTTGCTATTACTAAGTTGATAAAAGCAAAAATTTTAGCAGTTAAAACAAGCTTAGTATTTTACTTGAAAATTAATAATCTCCACAATCTAGTGTAATAATGTGCAATTTCTTAAAATCTAGACTGAGTTGATAATGTGAAGATTTGAACACAAAAGTTGAAAACTTTTATTTTAAAATTAGCTAGTAATACATTCAATTGAAGGAACACTAACCTACTTATTACTTGACAACTGCTGCACATATAACTATAAATATAATGTTAGAAATGTATTTCTTATAGATACAATAGAAAAATATAATGGCCATAAAATCTGGAAAAAGTATCAAAATAGACTTTTGACATCCTGTTATTTCTAAAGTTTACTTACCAGTATTTCTGTATTAGTAATTTAAATAGCAGGAGAAATAAAATCATGTACACAAGTTGTATTTTTACCAGCAGTTAGCATTCTTTTTGTTTTACCCTACTAAGTATAAATAAACATTGAAATGACAAATCAGAACAGCAGCAGATGTAAATATATATTGTTCACTAAGTGTCAAGTTAGTATACCTATTCATTTTGATCTAAGGTACTTTTACCACATTCTGGAAATACATTGAAAAGCTATTACAATTACAGTTATTCTTCACATAAAAATGTACATTACAATTTACTGTGTCCACTGTTTTCTCTTTACTAAATGAAGAAGGGAGATTGTGTTCAGGATGATTTCAACTGAGAACTTCAGAAAAACTTTGATAGCACTAAGTCACAAAAATTATACTTGAACAGGGATGGAGAGTGGAATATTCTTTTAAAAATAATTTACTTTAAAATATAACTAGACTGTCATGAACTTTTAGCAATCTTCTACATATTATTATTATGTTTCAGTTTTAGTAGTGTTTGCTCTGGGCCTTCTTTCAACTCACAACAGACTGTTGAGCTCCTATATAATATGACATTAATCCTAGAGTGCTAAAAGGAAGACCTCCTCCAATGGAGATAAAAAGCTAATCTGAAAATTATTAGAAGTATTTAATTAAATTAAGAAGTTTTTATTCTTCATTGAAATACTTTTTTTATGAAAATAAGGATATTTTAGAGTTGTCTGTTTTTGTAGTATATGACACATTAATTTTGATTTAAGAATGTATAACCTCACATATTCCATTCCGTCATGACAAATAGGAAGTCTAGAAATTTATTTTTAACATCCATTTTAGAGTTTTTATATAGGTATTTATGCTGTTTTATTCTTCCATGAATTGTTATTAATTAGAACATTTATATAAATTTTATACAATGTAGAAATAATAAATTTTTGTCAGAGATTCTGATCACTATTGGAGGTAAATTAAAACAAGCATATAGAAGATCAATGGTAGACTTGTCATTGAAAAATTTATTTGATCTTCTATTATTGATGATTAATTGTTCTTCTTTTCCTGAGAGTTATTTGTCAGGAAACACACTTTAAAAGCCATTGTTTTCTTAATACAATTTAAAATAATGATGACATATTTGAAAGAGTAAAAGTTAATTAAAATATTCCAATTTGGGTTTACAAATCTGCATAAATACCTAATAGATACATGTCTATTTTAAAATAAAAAAAATGCACCCTCTTATGTTTCATTCATAAATCCAGAAGAGATATCCCAACTTCCTTTTAAAATCCTATTTGCTTATTATTCAACACATACTTGATCTAAACAAATATAGATTTTTATTTTTAATTAATACCTACATTGAACAATATCATATAGTTATTATGAAATTATAATAATGTTTCTTTTCATGTATCATTTCCCAACAATGTCTTGTACTGGAAATATAACAAATAAATCTGCATCAATATCTGTATCTATATTATATACCTCAAAAATTTATAAATTTTTAGGTTTTATCTTCTTAATTTTAACTTCTACTTTACATTCTGTTTGACTTGCATGTAAATATTACTTCCACTGAATATCCAAGCTTTTCTTACATGGCACTGCATCCTATTTATTTCCTAAAATGTTTGTAAATAAGCCCAATGAATTATTTTCACTTTTTTAATAATAAACTTTCTATTATAAAGTTCAACTCTAATACCATGTTTTGAGAAAATACTGCAAAGAAATACAATTGTTAATTACATAATATTTTAAGAGAGTTGCACAAAAGAAGTTAAGTAAAAACTCTAGTCCTGAAGGAACTGTGAAAGGTTCTGACTGACATACTCTTGATTCATAGATTTACTAAAAGTTGGAGAAGTAAACGGGGTAAATATGAAATATCTATGCACCTTTTGCACCTTTGCCAAATTCCAGTTGACTTGAAGTTTGTGGCTTTCTAATTGTTGCTCAATGTGTCTGTTTCTATGCCAGTAATGTGCTTTTTTTGGCTATAACGACTTTATAACATTTTTAAATCAGTAGTGATATATTAACAGATTTGTTCGTGTTTTCAAGATTGTTTTGAGCTGTCATGAAATTTTGTGATTCCATACAAACTCATAAGTTCTCTTGTTATTTCTGTTAAAAAATGACACTGGAATTTGTGGCTTGCTTTGGATAGTATGTGTATTTCCACATTATTAATTGTGATGATGAATGAATGTTGTATGTCTTCACATTTGCTTGTGTTTTCATAGTAGAAAGTAATCTATTCTTTATAATGTGCAAAGGATCTGAATTAGTCATTTCTCAGAATATATTCAAATGACCAATAAGCAATATCACTAATCATTAGGCAAATACAAATTAAAACCACTATACGATATTAGTTCAAACCTGTCAAAATGGATTTAATTGGAAAAATGAAAGATAATGAGTGCTGATGAGGGTACAGAGGATAAGGAAACTCTTATATGTTGTTGGGGGAAATGTAAATTAATACAGCCATCATGAAAATGGCTTGGAATTTCTTTTTTTCTTTTTTTTTTTTTTTCCAGCACCAGGGATTGAACTCACAACCTTGCACCTGCCAGGGCAGGCGCTTAAGCCACTGAGTCAAACTCCCAGCCCTGGTTTTTTAAGGCAGGGTCTTACTATGTAGCTCAGGCCAGTCTTGAGCTTGTGTTGTAGCCCAAACCGGCCTCGAACTCACAACGAACCTCCTACCTCAGCCTCCCGAGTGCTGGGATTAAAGGCATGCGCCACAACGCCGGCTTGGTTTGGAATTTCTTAAAACAGAAACCTAAGAAAGAAGTATTATGCAGTCCTATAATTCCATTTCTGCATATATATCTGAAAAAAAATAACATCAGTATGGTGAAGAGACACCTTCATTTCCAATGTTAATTATGGAAGTTCTCACAATAGCTAAGAAATAGAATCAGCATAACTGTCCATTAATGGATAAAGAAAATGCAAAATATGAATATATTGAAGCACTATTCACCTCAAAGACATATACTGGAAAGCTCCAATCAAAAAAAAAAAAAAACAGAAAAAAAGAAAAAGAAAAAGAATGAAAGACATTCTTTCACTGGGTAGTAGTGATTATTGTAAACAGACCCTTAGTACTAGGAATTTTGCTACTCTTACAGTAGTTTAGATTTGATATCTTATATAGCTATAAATTACAAGAACCTTCAAGCTTTTCTAGACTTTTTAAAATTTACCTGATATTCATCTTCATTTGGAACAACAACCGTGAGCCAGAAGATATTATCATGTTAAGAGAAGCAAGACTCAAACAGACAAAAGCCATATGATCTCACTCATATGTGCTGTTAGTATTAGAAACTAGAATGATTTCAAATAGAGCCGGAATAGTTGGAAAGTGAAGAATATGGATTATTTGATCTAAGTGTACAAATTTTCACATATAATTAATAGGTTTTGAGACTTACCACACTTAGAAATTCTACTGTCAGTAACAATGTAGTCTATATTTTTAAATGACTAAGTGAATTTCAAGTGCTTCATCATAAGTAATGTTAGGTAAGTAAAGTGATAATTAGAAGTTTTAATCGTTCCACACTGTATACACATATCAAAATATCATATTGAACTTCATAAATACATGTAACTGTGAACTGTCAATTAAAAATAGTATTAATGGACTGGCGATATAGCTTAGTGGTACCTACATGCACAAGGTCCTGGGTCTAATACTCAGTACTGCAATTATAATAATTACAATGACATTAATAAAAATAAATATAAAAACAACTATGATTAATATGCTAATGGATGACATAACAGAACACATGGTAATTTAGCTTTAAATATGAAAACTCTAGAAATTAATAAAAAGAATAATTGAAAGGATTTCTGTGAAGTTCTGTGAAATTCTAGTCAGTATATTTGGCATAGATGATGAAAAAAATCTATACAACTAAAAATAGTTTATCAAAATCTTTCATGCTTAAAATAAAAAGAGCATAAAAGGAAAAAAGTGAGAACAGAATATTCAAGACTACAGGAAGAAAACCATTTTTGTGATACTTTTGTATTTTGTACTATGATTCATCATTTCTTTTGGGAAACCTTGTTACTTTCCATCCTGTTACGTTGAAGATGACATGCCATATTACTTTAACTGATTTGTAGTTTACATTTTAAATTAACATTCAGGTGCTAGGGATGTAGCTTAGTGGTACAGCACTTATCTAGCATATACAAGGTCCCGAGTTCAAGTCCCAATAGTACAATGCACCCCAACCTGAAAAAATTTAACATACAATATTATGGGCCTATTTTAGAGTAAAAATTTGAATAGAAATTCTTGCTACCGTAGTGAATACAAACTCTTCTATCTCTCAGCAACAACAAAATCAGCCTTGTGGCAGTTTATTACTTTTATATGCATTTTACAAAAACAATATATTTATTTTTTAACTTTTTATATGTTTGTGGTTCATTAAACTTCATGAATTTTATCTATTTCAGCATGTTCAGAAAATTTTCATGTAACAGTTATTTTAGTATTGCTGTTATAGTTTGGATCTTCAGTGAATCGCAGGGCCCATGTGTTGAAAGTCCCAGAGAGGTGTTATTGGGGTGGCCCAACTTTTAAGGGGTGGATCTAGTTGGGAGGTGTTTAAGTCATTAGGGGATACCTCTAAAGGGAACAGTGAAACTCCCATCCCTTTCTTCGTTCTGTTTTGTACACTGGACAGGATATGAGTGTTTGCTCCACCACCCACTCCTTACTATGTTTTGTTGGCTATGCTATAAAAAAATAGGACCAACTAAACCCTCCAAAACTATGAGTCATTTAAGGTATGTTAAGCACACGTACCAACTTCCCACAAGTAATGTAAACATTATGTATTACACACACATACTAGTAAACTTTAAAAACAAGAGCCAAATAACTCTGTTTTCTTTTTCTTTTTAATTAATTTTCATTAGTACATGCTTTAAGTACATAATGAAAATATGCATTCTAGGGGATTGGTGCATGTATATAATACTTCTCAATTCCTTTGCCCACTTTTCATATATCCCCTTTTATTTTACCAGCATCAGATTTACATATTTAGATAAGACCTTTTAAAGGTAATTATCAATTATAGAGGTACACTTTTCTCTTTGCAATTTGTTTATCTCAGGGATTTCTTGTAGTATACAAAGCTATTATAATTGTCATTTATTTTTTATTTCCTCACAGTTTGATACTCTAATCACACTTGAATAATTTATTATTTCCTGTACTCTGTCATGATCTGTTCTGTCATGTGCCTACTTGTCTTAGTTAATTTTTATTCCTTGCTGAGACAAAATACCTGACACCACAAAATTAAGGAAGGAAAGGTTTATTTTTTACAGTTCTCAGGGGTTTCACTCCATACTTAGTTGGCTCCAAGGCAGCGTGGCATGGTGGGTCAGCCATTCATGGTGGCTGCAAACAGCAAGAGTAAGAGAGGGAAGACCAACATTTCTTCTGCCTTACTCTGTATATCTGCTCCCACCCTGGACAGACAACACTCACACCACCAATCCCAGTGCTAGACAACAAACCAATCACGAATGGCAGACTCAGACCTGTCCAAATTACATGAGGCCTTGTGGGGATACAGGATCAAACCAATACATTCCACCCCTGGCCCCCCAGGGTCTCATGTATATCTTTTATACAAAAGACATTTAGCCCATTTCCAAGAGTTTCCACAGTCCTAACAGTCTCAGCATTGTTGAAAAGTCCAAGTTCCAAATCTCCTCTGAGATCTATGGCAAACTCTTAACTGTAACCCCTTGTACAAATGAAAACAAGGTAAAAACTTCCAAAACACAAAGGTACAAGATAAAAACTACCATTCCAAAAGTTACAAATAGGGGAATACAATGCACTGCAACCAAAGCAAGTCCAAAATTCAGCAGGGCAAACGTTAAGTCCTGGAGTTCTCTGCTCAGCATCTAAAGCAATCTGGTTACAAGTTCCACAAGGCTTGAGTGATTCCACCCCTGTGGCACTTCCAGGGGTTTTAACCTCCATAGCTTCTCTCTTAAGCCCATTCTGCTTGATTTTCACAGCTTGTCTTGGATGATCAACATTCATGGCTTTGTCGAACTTTTGGGTTTTCCACTGTACCCTTGGCCTCACCTTTACATCTTCACATATTGTCCTCTGCAGTCAGGGCAGAAGCTGCACATTTTCCTTGTTCCTAAAAGCAATGTTACATGGATGCTGCCAAGGTCCTGTGCCAGCTGGAGCTTTCCCCTCTCTTAGTTATAAGGGTTGAGTGCATGTATTGCTGAGCTCTCTGAACCTGATTGTGAGAAACAGCTTCTCTCTGCCTCTGCCATTCTGGAATCTGGTGTGGCCGCCTCCATTCTGGAATCTGGTGTGGCTGCTGCTATTTTGGAACCTCCTGCAGCCTCGATCACCACACTGGGACATGGTACTCTGTGGCCTTTTTCCTCCCAGCAAATTCTTTCACTTCTGCTGGCTTGAGCCTGCAAAGGGTAGAGATCCGCTGTTTCCTGGAATGCCCCCAGAACATCTTTTTTATTTCTTTGTTCCTTCTCAGCAATCGAGATCTTTACGCCATCTTAACAGTCCACAGCTCTCTGACCAAACTCACAACATTTTAAATCACCATGCTGGGCTCTTTGTTCTTGATTCCCAACACAAATCTGGCTAAAAGCCCCCAACAATAATCAGGCCACTGTTTCAACATTCGGCTGCCTTGAAATTTCTTTTTCCAGACTAATCAATCCTCTGCTCTTAATCTCAGTCTCAGGCAAAGTCTCTGGGCAAAAGCAAAATATAGACAAACTTTCTGCCAATCCGTAACACATGTCATGTGTAGTCCAATAATCAATGCAGTTCTTCTTCCCAGCAGACACCTCGTGAACCTGATCTTTATGAGTAGGCTTTTTAAGAACTTTCTGGTCTTCTGAGCTCTCACCAGAATCTCCCATACAGAATAGCCTAAGCTGTTCCAGTGCCACTCTTTCAGGTGACATCTCCAAACCTTTCCAAGCTCTTCGCACAAGAGCCTGGTCTTTACCAGCAGGCTTTCTATCAGACTTCTGGTCTTCTAAGTTCTGAGTAGAATCTCCTTTACAGAACAGCCTAAGCTGTTCCAGTTCTATACATTTAGGTGACATCTCTGAACCTTTTTAAACTCTTCCCACAAACTATTTCCAAAGGCTCTTGAACCACATGGTCAGGTTTAGTCACAGCAACGACCCCATTGCTCTGGTACCAAATTCTGTCTTAGTTACTTTTTACTTCTTGTTGCTGAGACAAAATACCTTATCTCCAAAATTAGGGAAGGAAAGATTTATTTCTTACAGTTCTCAGGGGCTTCAATCCATACTTAGTTGGCTCCAAGGCAGCATGGCATGGTGGGGCAGCCATTCATGGCAGCTGCAAACAGTAAGAGCAAGAGAGGGTGTTCCTTTCACCCTTACACTGTATGTTGGCTCCACCCCTGGGTGGGTGCAGCACTTACATCACCAACCCCAGCACTAGACAACAATCTAATCACAAATGGCAGACTCAGTCTTGTCCAAATTACATGAGGCTTTGGGGGCACACAGGATCAAACCAATACACTATGTTTTTTTCTCTGTGCTTCAATCAGAATTTTAATAGCATGTGTCACAGATCACTAATTGTTTTTAGTTTCTCAATGCTACAGTTAATATTAATCAATTGTGCATTTAAATTTATTTTCTATCTCTAGAATAATTGATTTACCCTTTATTTTTCACTCTGGTAGCCTATTGTTTGAGTTTCTTAATATTTTATTCATTTATTTTTCACATATATATTAAAATTCCAAAATCTAATTTTCTATGAATTTATTTCTATTATCTAGTTGCCACTATAGCTTTGCAGTAATTGTATGTGTTTTCTTGCAATTTTGCTAAAATTTTGATGGGTTACTCTGATTTGCTTCTCAGAAAGATAATTCCTTCCTTTGTTATAGCTGTTTCTGGGTCATAGTTCAAATCCTATTAAATCTGTTCTGGTAATTTATAGACCTCTCGTTTTTGTTCAAGCTTGAATTTCAGGATTTTTTTCATTCCTCTCTATCCCTTTCTTCCTACTATTTTGTTCAGTGTTGTACTCTACATTGTACTTAAGAAATGCTCCCCCCAAAAAAGCATAACTTCAACATATTTTGTTTGTAGCTAAAATTTTACCCCTTACAACCTGAGTGTTTTGGTTATCTACTGATGCCTTTAGATACACATAAATTTCTGAGGTGGGTATGGTGGCATAGGTCTGTGGTCTCAGCTACATGAGATGCCATGTTAGGAATTGTGATTCAAGGTCAGCACAGACAACATAGTGAGACACTGTGCTAAAACAACGTGGGTGAGGAGCATCCTTATGGATCTGTGGTCTTTTTTTATTTGCCTTGACATGGTTATCTAGATTTCTATTTGTTCATCATTATTTTTGTTAAGTTACTCCATTACATACAGGAGCAGGACTTTTTCTTACTTTGTTTTTAGATATGATTTTAATATAGCACAATTATCTGCTAATGTTTTCATATTATTTCACTTGTAACTCATCCATAGAGGAGCACAACACAGAGTAGAATATCTGACTTTGTCATTGGGACTGTCACAAAATATATTCTCCCTAAATATTTATTAGATGAGTAAACACAGGAACATGCAGGGACATGTCACTTTTCCTGGATTGCTGAAGTCATATCAATTAGTTCCTTGTGTTTTCAGTTCCATACTTTGGGTTAATGCTCAATGATTTTTACTTACTCACTGTTCTTATTTTACCCATCATGGGAACTTTTATTTCCTAATGAATCAAGAAAGCTTTAAGTCCATATACAAATATATTTCCTGGATAAATGTATAAACATTATGTTTGCACCTTATCTACTTATTTATTAATGGTAGTACCACAACAAGATGATAACAGAAATTGATAATGCAGTATTTTGAATGTATGGAAAGACAATGCCTGTTAGTTATTTCAAGATATTTTAGATCAGTTCTTTTCCTGGGCCTGGCTTATGTCTTTCAGTTTTGCTAACTGAACTTGATTCCTGAACTTGGCTTTCAGCATACCAGTATTTTAAGGACATCATATCAAACTTGTCATCTCATTATTTCTCCACCCAGGAACTTTAGGTGAGAATAACAACCCTATATGCAATCCATGACATCATACCTCCTGTCAAAACCTGACATTAACTCCTACTTTTATAAGTACATAGGGCTCATTCCAGCCTGTAAAGGAGCCTGATTGGAACAATGATCCTCAAGCATAGTCTGAATTTTATGAACACTATAACTGAATAATTGATTTGGACATGGTGAGAAAAAGGCTATCACCAAGATGTTCTTAAATATTTTAAGTATTTTTTATTTTAAAGATATCTAGAACGGGATTACTTATATGACAGTTGCCAGGAGGATTAATTTTTGGAAGGATTTTTCTACATATTTATTGGTACAGAAATTAAGGCTCTTTAGAATTTAATTTTGGTGTGTTATTCAGATTAAGCATTCCTTGGCATGTGAAACAGACCTTTCTTACTGTAAATAAAAATGAAAACACTGATATTCAAAGATTTCTAATATTAACATTTACATATGCATAATATGTTTCTTTCTAAAACACTAATTTTTTAATTACTGGTGATTACCACACCAAGATAGCCTAAGTATAAAAATGAGAAATTTTAGCTAAATCATTCCTTGCACTATTTTCATTTTTTATATTCACAGGAAAGAAAAACTGCTGAAATATAAATATATATATATATTTGTTATTTTCTCTAATATGAAAGAGATTTTCTAAAAAGGCATTATTTTGATAAAAGCATTTATTTATATGAAGCATCCTGTGACAATAAATTATAACTTTGTAATTGTCAAAATCCTGAAAATTCAACACAGAGAAACCCAATATTCTTATGCATGCTTCCTATGTAAATATAAATGTCTCTCCACATGATTCTCACAAAGCACAAAATGATGTAAACAACTTGAAATATTCAGTATGACGTTGATAATGATATTCATCAGAATCTAGTTTTAATATTTAAAAATGCAACAAACGTTTCCATTATTTCATACTGAAAGGTTTAGGTGTTATCACTGTGAAAGAAAACATACTTTTAAATGAAGTGAGAAACTGAGTATTTTATATTGACACGTGTGCATTCTACTGCTCATTAGTTTGAAAATACTTTTTAGTGAGTCAGGGAAACTAGTACAAGTACGTATTTAGCTATTAAGCATTTCACCAATTGTAAGAGCTCTAAACTGTATCATTTGTTTTCTTCGTTCTACAATGAAAGAATATTGCCATCCTTCGTGCACTATAACACATACAATAATCGTTTTAATTTTAAGAGTCCAGTGAAACAAGGCGTTAATACAACATAATGAATCTGTACTTATTTTTTAAAGAAAATTATTACTTAGCACAGATTTAAAAAAATATGCAATTCAATGATTCATTATTTAAAGCGATATATTAAACTTTACATTAATTTTCTTTATATATGACTGATTATACTACCTGTATCATTCCTCAAAATATATGAAATGTTTTGGAAATGCAAAGATAAAACAATGGTTATTCATTCACATTTAGAAAAATTAGCATTTAGAAATATTTGAAGATGTTTATTTTTATTCAGTCATTTCCCAGTGAACAGAGCATTCAAGTGAATATATTTCTGAAGAATAAGGTATTTTTCACATAGTTAATATTAAAATATATAGTTCTGTAAATATGGCACTGATGTGACATATTCTTAAAATAGGAACTTTTAGCATTTTTCAATTTGTACAATTATTTTAATTACAAGATATTAAAATGTAATTTTAACTAGTGTTTATACAGTATAGGTTTGAAAAGAATGCTAGAATTTCATCCCCCCAAAAGGGAAACACAACTGTGGAAAGAAGAGGAAGATAAATATTTAGTGAGAAGTGACATCAGAAAATCCAAAGAGTCATCATTCCTTTTGAAATCTCTGCCTTTCTCAACACATTTATTTGCCTTCATTATACATGAACTATTTTCAAATACGTGTGAAAAGTAGTCTGCAAAGTAGTCTGTTTCAATACAGCTACTCTAAAGAAGGAAAACCTTCATAGATATGAATTCAAATGATTTTAATTAGCATATTCAATTAAGAGTGATTAATTTTTAAAATATGATAATGCTCATTTGACTATATGATTTTTTTTTTTTTTTGGCGGCACCAGGGATTGAACTCACAGCCTTGCGCCTGCCAGGGCAGGCGCTTAAGCCACTGAGCCAAACTCCTGGCCCTGGCTTTTTGAGGCAGGGTCGCACTATGTAGCTCAGGTCGGCCTTGTGCCACGTTGTAGCCCAAGCTGGCCTCGAACTCACAACGCTCCACCTACCTCAGCCTCCCGAGTGCTGGGATTAAAGGCGTGCGCCACCACGCCCAGCTGACTATATGATTTTTAAGTGATGGCATGTTTCATCAAAAAGAAAAACATTTCAGTGCCTGAAGAAGTACAGCAATTTGATCAGCAAAACAGCTAAATGTCCCAAAATATTCTTGACACTACTCTAATTCCTTTATTCCAGAATCATGGACTAGACCTAATTTACTTCCTTTTCTGTTGTATGAAAAGATAGTATAAGATAAGGTGGTTGTGTTACTAACAACTTCTTAGTTATATTGGAATAATAAAATGTGCCTATTCATGAAAAAACTACACAAGTACCGTCCTTTTGGATAACAGACACAGAGTTCATGAAAGATTTAAGTTTTGTGAAGACAATTCTCACCAAGTGTTACCATACATGACTCTTTTCACAACTACATGATAATTTCTTCCAGAAAATGTGTATATTTGGAATAGACAATTTTGCAAATATGTTAGTGAATTTAGTTCTGTATTTGTACATTAATTTAAAAAGTATAGTTATATTTTCCTAGGTATATCATGATGTTTGCTGGATAATTATATTTGAGTGGCATTAGAAAATTACAGTTTAAAACCAAAAGTGAATAAAAGAAAAAGTCATTTTTATTCCTGATATGGTTTAATCTTCCCTTAAATTCTAATAATGAAAATAAAACTGAAAATATTAAGATGGCAATGGCAGTAATGAATATAAAATCAGATTTGAGGATTGCCTGGTCCAATAATGTATATTTCTAGACTGTCTCTGAATTAGTTCTATACTGATAGTCTAAGAAGGTTTTCTTTTCTTTCCATTTATTTATCTAATATTAAATGAATATATACATGTGAGAACAATTCATAGCTCTAGAATATTATTATCAAATACAAGCATATTTACCTTTGAGTCCTTTCAGCATCCTATGTTTATAATAAATTTCCTTTTTATATTTAGATGATACTGCTTACTTTGAGACACCAACCAAATGTGTCTATTTATCTATACATCTATATCAGTCCATGAACTTCTTTCCAGTTTCTTTCACTTAATATTTCCAATAATTCAAGAGTCTATAAACTTGACTTCGTATAGTCACTTGTCATGAACATCATCCTGCCTTCTGACTCAAAGTTTATTGGTACAGGTGTTCTTAGTTTTTCAATGATTCCTCCAGTTATGAAGGTGTCTACTTTCCCCATCACTTTCATACTTAGAATTGATTTCTTCCAGGGTATACCTCTTTGGACCATTTATCCTACCATGCTTCAATTATTCTGGGGTAAAACTTTCAGTATTAAACATATCCTTTGCCTCACACTGCATTTCCTTCTGATAAATGAAGCCCAGGAAGATTAGACCCTCACTTACTGTGCAGTTTATTTCAGTGGCTGTCTGACTTTTCCTAGATTATAGGTTACTCAAGGCTGTGTCAGTCCATTAGCTATTTTTCAAATGATTTGAACAGAAAAATAAATATATAGATTTCCTTTCTTGTCAGATACTACTATGAATCATGCAATTTCATCAAAAATGAGTATAAAATTAGTGACTGCAACAATTTGTCTGTTATACATATTTGAAATCTATTTATAATATCTCAAATCAATAACCCAAACTTCCTCAAATGGGTAAAAGCATAAATAAATTTATATTAGTCTGTACATAAAAGAGAGGATGAACTGGTAGTACAGTCAACAATTTGAATCGCAAAAAATATGCTCAGTGAAAATATGTAGGCTCAAAAATTATTTCCATAGTATTCCATTTTTTTTCAAAAAGAAAAAAATACAAAGCCAGAAATAAAAAAAGCAGTTATAGATGGACAGGTTAAAGGGATTACAAAAAGGAATCATTAGTGGTGACAGAATCACTTGTTCCATGCTATTGTTTGAGGTTTTAGCACAACTGGATCTATATGTTAAAATTTAAACGAAGGGAATCAGGAGATGGATGGAAGGATGAGGGAGTGAAGTGAAAGGGCATTAAAAATGTACCTAAGATGTGTTATGTACATGCAGCATTTTCCTATGAGGAATATAAACATTATGAACTAAAAACATGTACTAATTTTTAAAAATTAAAAATTAGTCATCAAAATTCACCCCAAGATTAATTTTATAGTTTGATAGTATAAAATATTTTAAAGAATAGTAAAAGGGAATGCAAGACAGAGGAAACAAATGAAAATCTTTAGAAAGCTTAACAAAAATATTAACTGTATACATAAAGAGAAACAGAAGATATGTCAGACCTATTTTGTTTAAAAACCAAAAGGAACTGTTGGAATTTCAATTAAAACAAAATCCTATGACACTATGTGTGGTTAGTTTATGATGGAGAATTTTTTATAATATTGGTCATTTAGTGATTACTGACAAGAACTATGATTGAAATACAAATAGTTGAATATATTTCAGTTACAATAACTTTTATTATATCACTTTATTTAATTTTATATTAATATTCATGTTTTATCCTTACACCAATGTTTTTACTTTTATTTACTAATGTCTGTATTACAGACAAATATTAAAACATGTTATTTGAAATTCTCCATGATGGGGGTTTTCTGAAAAATTGACTAGGGGAAAGAGAAATTTAATAAAAGTCACAAAAGTGAATGTTTTGTGTTTGACCACTTAGTTTTACTCACTCTGTCTACAATTTATGATACCCTGATCCAGGTAGTTTTGCTGGAAGTGTAAATTACTTTCTGATGATATATTGTCTTGCAAAATGTATTAAAATCCCAAGACAACAGTGCAATAGAATGCATTTTCAGGCCGGGAGTTTGGCTCAGTGACTTAAGCGCCTTCCCTGGCAGGTGCAAGGTTGTGAGTTTGATCCCTGGTCCCACAAGGAAAAAAAAAAAAAAGAAAAAAAAATGCATTTTCATATATACCATAACTAGCATTCACAAGAAGTTGACTGACAACGAAAGTAATTTTGGTAACATTTACCACTAAAATTCTTTTCTGATAATACATCATGTTGTTTAGAAAAAAAAAGTATAAAAAGATGATACAGAATTTCAAGACAAAATAATAGAAAATTAACACTAGTTAATATGTTGCATATTGTTATCTTCAAAGTAGTTCAGATTACAAAATTTAGGTATGAAAATGATGATGAAATGATGAAACCACAAAATGCTCTTTTTGATGAATTTACAGCAATTAGTAGTATAAATATCTGTCTTGTGTATATATACCAAGTTCCCTAGATTCATGTTGTTTTATGTAGTAAATCTTTGCTATAGTTGTATGAATATTAATAATATTTCCTTTTTTCAAAAAAGAAAATGAGAATCATGGGAGGTTAAGCAGTAAATCGTGTTTCTATAGTTAGATATCTGGAACAAGCAGTGATTTATGTTTTTTATTTCTTTCACAAAAGAATAACTTCTAAACTCTAACTTGTCGAGCTTGATACTTACATATTTCAATCTATCTATGCCATGAATAAAAAAGTAATCTTCAAAGTTTAGTATCTACTTGTAATGGCAAAGTAGCTCATTTATTTTTTTACTTTTAATTCATTTTATAAAGATGGCTATTTTTAAATAGTTCATGTACTTTTTGTAATATCACATAGAATAGCCTAGAACATCTTTTTTATATTGACTCTTTAAAATAATTTGTTTAATTTATCATGTTAACTTTTTCATTGTAAACTAATTTTGATTTTTGAGTTGGTGATTTATGGAGGTACAATATTACAGACTGACTTAAAATTTATAGAGAAGTTTCAAAATCTAATCAATTATTCGTCTCTGTGTTTGGGACTGTTACATGATAAGAGCACAAATTCAGAACTCCTGTGCTGTTTTATAATTTAAGCTGATCTCTTAATTTCTCATGGGTGATTTTTATTTTCCTAACCTGTTTGGAGGGTGACAAACTACATTTCTGCTTAACACAGCCACTGTATAAGAAGATTTTCCTATGTATGGTTTCACAGAAAAAGCAGATACATCATTCATCTAACTTTTAGCAAGGGACCTTTTCTTAGTATTTGCCAAAATAATTTAAAAAATATTTCGATTTAGCCTACCAACTGTAAACCAGTGTTCTTGAAGTAATAAATTTTCATTTAAATTATGATCTAGTATAATAAAAACACACACATGTCAAATAATTGTCATGTTTTCAAAGAATAAAACTTTTATCTTTATCATAAGAGATCCTATCAGATAAATTATAATTGATCAAAATGCCACGCAATCATATAGCAAATGTCCTTAAATGATTTTGCTTTATTAATTAAAAAAAACCTAATAAGATGTCTGGTAGGTTCAATGAGATTATTGAGAAAGTATGAACAGGAAATGCTACAGAGAATTACTAAAATCATTAAGCACAGAGAAGAAGCAGCCCCATCCTCATATACCCACAGACATTGAGAGAGCCTTGATGTAGCCATGCAGGTCTAGAGAAACCTATCCTGCACTGCACCTTCTCCCAAGGAACATAGGTCAGGAGAAAACCAGGTGCCTAGCCATTCCCCTACAGCATGGATGGACAACCAATGAGGAAAGTGCCTGGAGCCCACAGTCAGCTCATCTGGAGGAACCCAGGAAAATGTCAAGACAAAGGAGTAAAGCACAATCTCAGACCTCCAGCCCACACAGAACAAATCCCGGAGACACAGATATGGAATAAATTGGAAGTGGAACCCCTGAAAATTCTGCAATGATAGCAATTGAAGTCTAGAAACAACTTCATGAGATTGTAAAAAAGATCAAATCAGAAAAGATATCTCAAGTAGAGGAAGATACGACAACCATATAAAAGAATTTCTGAATATATCTAAAGAAGATATAGATGAAAAAAAGAGGGGCATAGGAGAATTATGGAAACCTTGAATGAACAAAATAAGAAAGAATTAGAATGCACAGAACAGATTCAAAGAGATATCCAGGAAGTAAAAAACTCCACTGAAAACTGCCAAAACCACTTGAACAAAACTGAAGTTTGACTCTCAGACCTTGAAAACAGGATTGCAGCTAGCAATCGTGAAAGGAAATATCTCTTAAAAATAACAAAGAACCAGAAAATAACAATTCAATGGCTGCAAGATGACACAAAGAAAAATAATTTAAGACTGATGGGTGTCAGTGAAAAAGCAGGTGCCAATACAAATGACATAAAAAGACTATCTGTGAAAGTATTAGCTGAAAACTTCCCAAGACCTGACATACCCATAAATGAGGCATATAGAAATCCAGCTAGTCACAACCAAAATAAGTCTACACCCAGACATATGATAATCAAGATCCCAGAAATTCAGCACAAGAACAGAGTATTAAAAACTGTTTGAGAAAAGAAACAGAAACCCATCAAGAACATGGCAGCCTTCTTAATACAAACCATCAAATCAAGAAGAGCTTGAAGTATTTCAAGTCATGAATGGAAACAATTTCCAACAGAGACTGATGTGCCCTGCAAAACTATCTTTCAAAATTAACGGAGAAGTAAGATACTTCCATAATAAAGAACAAATAAAGGAATTCATGATCACCAAAGCAACATTATGAAGAGTACTGAAGGATGTTCTAGAGAGAGACAAAGATGACCATGATTCCAGAAACAGCGACAGAGGGGGATCACCAAGCAGGACAGGCAACTGAATGGAGGAGGAAAGCAGGAAGCCAACAACAGGAAAATGGCATGGCAGAGATGAACCAGTGCATGTTGGTCATAACAATTAATGTAGATGTCCTCAATTCACCAACAAAAGAAACACAGGCAGAGGGGATCAAGAAAAAAGATCCATCAATACGCTGTCTACAAGGAACACATTTAAGTCAAAAACAAATTCATACAATGAAAGTCAAAGGAGAAAATATAATGTTCCATATTTCAGGGAACTGGAAAAAAGCAGGGGTAGTTTGCCCATCAGCTGCAGAATGGATAAGAAAGAATTGGTATCTTCATACAATGAAAAGCTACTCAGCTGTAAAGAAGGATAATTTTGAGGCTCTTGCAGGTAAGTGGACACAACTTAAGATCATGCTCATAAGTGAAATGTTTCAGACTCACATGAGTGAAAATTGTGTTGTCTCCCTAGTACAAAAAGCTGAAGAAATCAGTGGGATCCAAAATGTACAATAGATATTGTGAAATTGAAAAGGGAGGAGATAACTAAAAAGGGAAGGAACAACTGGAATGGTAGAAAGGAGAAAAGAATGAAAAAAGGGAAAATATTGTATATATGTATATATATGATAAATAATCATACTACTAATCTCAGTCCAACAAAAAGAAAGGTTTGCATTTTCATTGTTTGATCATTTTTTCACACATATGCCTTGTAATCTGAACATCAACTTTGAAAACAACAATATGCAACATGTTAACCATTGTTAACACCCTATTATTCTGTTTTTAAATTTTATATCATTGTTTTTACATTTTTCTTTTTTTCTTTTAAAATAAAAAAATAAAGATTACAAGGTAAAATATAAAACTTATTAATGACCTAAAAAAAAACAGTAGCTTTGTATACTGTTGTGTCTAATGCACAACAATTATTTTCATGTCTCACAATTTAATTCATGCATATTAGCATGTATATTAGTCAAATTCATGCATATTAGTCAAAAAAAATCTTAAAAGCTTCTACTTAGGTGCTATACTAAAAAACCCACTTTTGATGCATCTACTAAATTGATTTCAGTAATTGACTACAGACCGTCTTTCTAAGACTATAGAACGGGGCCAAAAACATAAATTACATCTGATACCATCATCTGCTATAGCATTGATATAAATCAAGTCCTTATGTATGATTTTCACACTTCTAGAAGTTGAAGATATTTTCTAAAGTGACAGATAAATCAAAATGACTATGACTTTTTACTATGTATTTTTAATATGTACAGGAGGGGGCAATTCTACATCAGCTTAAACTGTCCTTGGTCAAAATCTAGCAGCCATCACTTCCAGGCATGTCATGCTAATCAGTCAAACTCCGTAACTCAATTCAAACACAACGTGGGAAAATCAATGAATACAACAGAAATTGTTTTCTCATAAGAAGTCTTGGCCTTGAAATATTATCTTTGCTGTTTTCAAAATTCAAGCCTTTCCTCTACTATTTTTAAATGGAGAAAAATGTAATTATGTTGTATATTTTATCAAATTTGAAAACATTTTAAATTAATAAAGAATTAATAAAGGATGAAAAGTAAACTAATAAAGAAGAATTAATAAATCAAGAAAAGTAAATTGTGTCATATTTATTTGTATCTTTTTAATTTAAAATTTATTTGAAAAAATTACTGTATCTTTTTCCTGATTAAATAAATAAAAATTTCAACAAAGTTAATTATAAACAGAAAATTTCAGTAAAATGGTTTGAAGTTAACTACATATTATTTTTTGTGCTCTTAAAATTGATTTGAAAGATTTTCACTAAACTTACTTCTTTATTTTAATGGAATCTTTTTTTAGACTATGATGAAATATCAAAATCTAACCTGTCCATTTCAACACTAGTGTAAATTGTTAGGGTGAGATCATAAGGTAATGAATTATAAATGCTTCAGCAGGTTTCTAGAAAAGTATGCAGATAATTTTAAAGATGAGAAGCATGATGAATTTTTGATAAGAAAAAGGTTTAATCTATGCTGATCTCTGCTTGTCACATAAGGAAATGAGTTGTTCTAGGAATGAAATCTTTTATTGTGTTATTTTAGAAAGTATTCTCAATTCTTTACTATGAACATCTGGCTTCAAATACCCAAGGCAAAAGTAATTTGCTTGCTGAAAATGTGCTTTTATTACATAAGGATTGCTGAATTTTTTAGGAAAGAAGTGACTTTTGTATCATCTCACTCAATTTTCATTTGTTAAGTAAGCATTTAATGTTACTAACCAAAACAAAAAATTCATTTTTATTGATATAACTTACAGCATTGTATTGGTGACTCATGTCAAATTTCTTTTTTTTTTTTTT
>RJWM01011205.1:9544-60701 GCA_004363535.1 Dasyprocta punctata | reverse complement strand
ATTGAGTGAAATGTACCTTTAATTTTTTCTAACTGAAATTTTCCTTTGTAAGCAGTTCTCCCCAAACACTCCCCAGCACTTACCATGTGCAGACTCAGTTCGGGGGGCTAGAAAAACAGAATATAAAAGAACATGATCCTCATGTGTATGCATCAGGTGTTGCCTTGATCCTCATCTGTCATTGGCTCTCGGAGACGAGGCAAGCACCAAAAAGTGAAGAATATCAAAGAAACCCTTCGGGGTGGACAGTGCCACATGAACTATGAGTACCGGGACAATGTGTTCACTCTGAAATATGTCAAGTACCAAATGTGATGGGTTTCTAAGCAGTGGAGTACCAAGGTGTAACTACCTTTACTGCCTGACCATTACATAGGACGGTAAACAGCAGGCCCATGCGCCATGGTGGTCCTGCCTTCCAGTGCCAGGGCACCCAGCACCCCTCTCCCAGCAGAGTCCCTTCTGGAAGGTGCAGGCTCCGCCAGTGCAGGAGTCTGGGCCTCAGTGCTCCCCTCTGGTCATTCTCAAGGTCTACGTTATATGCCTTTCTCTTTTCCTCTAGGAGATACTTTAAGTATCTTCATCTGTTCAGGCTGCTACACAATACCACCAATTAGGAGGCATGTACACAGAGACACTTGCTCCTTAGTGTTCTAGAAGCTGGAAAGGACAAAGTCAAGGGGTCAGAAAATTGGGAGCCCGGTGGGAGCCCTGCCTCTCTGTTCGCAGTGGCGCTCTCTCAGTCCTCTTGGCTGGCAGAAGGGGAAAGACGGTGTTCTGGGGTCTGTCTCATAAAGGAAACTATTCCCCGCCCAGCACTGGGGCTCCACTCTCCTGGCTGAGTCACCTTTCAAAGGCCCCACTTTCTTATGCTGTCACCTTGGGCATCAGGGTTTCAATGCAAAATGTAGATGTTTGTATGCCAACCCCAGCTTCTGTGCTTTTCCTGAGAGTCCTCACTCCACTTACTGAAGAACCCTTACTCCACATTCTCCAAGTACTTAAACAACCTCTGCTCCACATAAAGTAACTTTCATCATATTTGTCCTTTTTCTCTCTATTCCCTTCTTGTCTTAGCGAAAGAAGTAGCTCTTCCTTCACTGTGAGTGTACTTCTCCTGTTTTTATATATCATTCTTTTTGCCTTTGCGGAAACCGAGATTAAGGCTTGCTGCCTCTTTGTGCAGCATTCACTTACGTTTCAAGCTGAGAGAATACATAGAATTCATCACATGCCAAGGCACTGGAGCATCAGGGGTCCCCCCACCTGAAATGGAGGGCTCCCACCACCCCATCTTACATTTGTTTAATTTATCTCCTCTTCACTGGAGAGCAGTCTTTGTTTCCATCACAGCTTCAACTCAAACTTGATCAAAACCCAAGGGAGTGTAGCTAATCCATACTTTAAAACCCTACAGGTGGATGTGGATGACATTTAGAGACACACACCAGGGGTAAGCAAGATTGCTATGTTCCTTTCAACCAAATCAGGGAGAATCATTCTAAGCCTCCAACAAGCCTGGGTGTTGTGATGCTGATCATGGCCTTCTAAGGACCCTCAGCTTCCCGGGATGGCAGGGAACCAGGATGTGTGGACCCTCACACAATGGTCTGTTCCCTGTGGTCACTGGGTCTCTCCACTTGCCCTGTGTGTACCCACTGTGCGCCATGCTCCACAGTGACTTCCTCTCACCTCAGAAGAGCCCGTCTTCCACACGGGGAGGGCCCTTTCCTCTCCTTGCTGGGGTAGCTTCTTTTTATTCTTCAGGAGCAAACTCAAGTTTTGGCTCCTTCCCTGAGCACTCCCTACTCTCTGAATGGCTTCGATATTTTCAACATATGGCCATTCTATTTGGCATAAATCTTGTCCAGTGGTTACTAGTTTCTGAGACTCAAAGAAGAAAATACTAGATTCCCAGAGAAGTGAGAATGTGGAGGAGAATGTAAGGTAGGAAGATAAGCAATTGTAATAGTGTACAAGAAGTTTAGTAGAATGAGTAACAATAGCATTTAACAGCAAATTTTTAAAAAATGAGTTAACATTTTTTATTGCCCTTCTGTCTCATATAATCTAAATATTTTATATGCGCTGTTGCATCTAATTCTCACCAAAAAAAAAAAAAAAAAGCTATGAGGAAAAAAAAATATGGACCCATTTCAGAGAGAAGGAAACAAAGAGATATAGTAACTTGTCCAAGGACTCAAAACTCATGGCTCCTAAGTGCTAAAAGCTTTCACCCCCAGGACTCAGACTTCAGAACACACCTACAAGCCAGTGTCCTACACCAGTCACCCGTGTTAACAGCATTTCCTCCACACTGAGTGTCAACTGAGACCTTAGTATCGAATTCATGGGTGTGCAAACTTTTGGCCTGCCTGGATTGCACTGTCTTGGTTAGCATACAAAATATATGATCTGGTCAGTGCATCAAGGCAACAAAATTCGTTTGTTTTTTTTTTTAAGAATTTTTTTCTATTACAGTATTAAAACAAGTTAGCACAATGACCCTTATTTTAGTAAATAAGAAAACGTTTCCTGCCTGCTAACGGTAAACACCTATCTACACAGGCACAAATATAGAGAGGTTGCAATCCTGTCAACAGAAATGGCTGCGTTTCCTCCCCCACACTGCACAGATAGGTGTAATGCCTGGTGGGTGACCTTTTATTGGACTTGTAGCAGAAAATACCCCCAAGCCAGCCTGTTAGTTGCCTGGGTAACAGTTCCCATTGCAGTTCTGTTACTACTGTCTCCTGGAAACAGCCGGCCACTGTGATACATAACTGGTCACTGCGATGAATGCTGTAAGAACAGATCAAAGCTAGTCAAGTACTCTGCCTTTGCACTTCCCCTTGAAAACCCCATAAAAATCTCCCCCTCAAGTCTTTGGAGTCTGAAATTTTGAGGGATAATTGATTCCCTGCCAGTGCTGTCCAATGTTAGATAAATCTGCCTCCAAATCCTGTGTGTTGTTTTAGTAGAATGAGTTTCTGTTCGTCATTGCATCTGGTGCATCATCCAGGAAGACTGACCATGCTGACCTCTTTGGTCACCAGTCATGGCCCTCATGAATGGAGCAAGGACCCTTCCAGGCCCCAATGGGAATGTGAGCCCCTGAGATTTCTCCCCTTGGAGGTCTGGAGAAGGATTCCTGGCTTCCCACTAGGTGGTTCACATCAGACCCAAAAGGGAGGAGGACACAGCCTGATCTGGTCATCAGATAAGGTAAAATCCCTGGGAGCATCCCATTTAGTCTTCCTGTCAGTCCCGCTCAGCTCAAGCAGAAGGCGAGTCTGACCAACTCTCATTAGTCAGGACCACGCTCTGGGGGAGGGGTTGGGATGTTTAACTTCTGAGTGCCTGACGAATGAATGTGTGAGTGGCTGGAATGGGCAGCATAAGCCATAGGTTGCTCCCTCTGTGCATAAAGACTGGGAAGCATTGGTCAAGGTGGCTGATTGGGCCCTAGCTGTGGTTCCATGGTGATTGACATATGGCATAATGGAGAGGCCTTGCACCCTCCTTAGCTAAGTGGTCCCTAGGACCCAATAAGGGGCATGGCCAGGTGGGCATCTGAATGGTCTCTCTCTGAGGGCCACCCACCCTTTGTCTGCTGCAATATGGTTTAAGGGTATACGACACACAGGTAGGAAGTCAGAGATGGGAACTAATTAACTAAAACCTACAGTCCCTGACTGCAAGAAAATGGCTTTTTTTGGTGATTAAACCCAACTGCTCTCAAAGAAAAAAAAAAAAAGGAAAAAAGAGGCCCATTCTTCCTAAGAATTCCGGCTTGGCACCCTCATTGACTACTGCAACTGCTGTTAACACCTACAATTTCACTCCCCACTCCCGACTCATCTACTTTCAACCAATTGAACCAGTGCCAGCTAGCTATTGCCCGCCTTTGGCTACAGACCTCCTGCACCCCCTGAGACACGCCTATCCTAGTCAGATGGCATCATTTATTGCCCACCTGAGATAACCGTCAGCAGTTCCTTCTAAGTTCCACATTTTGACTGAGGAAAAACTGGACTGTCAGCCCTGATGAATGAGTTGCCATGGCCTTTCCCAAAGGTTGTCCCACCTAGACAGAACCCAGTCAAGCTCTTCTTAATGATGTCAATATGGGGGACAAAAAGCCCATTGATATGTCAAAAGTTACCACTGTTACCCAGAACCCTGATGTAAGGACTATGGACACTAAAAAAATGAATGTGCCTTCAGATTAAAAGGCAAGAACTTTCAGAAGCTTCCACATCTGTATTGGAGACCCATCTATGACTCTCCTGATAGACACTGAAACTGAACTCTCTGCCTTCAAAAGTCCCATCTGTCAAAAAGATGTCATCACCAGGGCGATTGGGACTCTTGCCTCTCACTCTTTCTGCCAGGCACAAGCTTGAAGCCTAGGAGGGCCACCTCCCTGTGCTGCTTCTGGGAAGAGACCTCCTCTTCAGATTATAAGTGACCATGTTCTTTGCACCAAACCAGTCAGTTTCCCTTCATTTAAACCAGCACTTTCAACTCTGATTGTTCCCTGAGAGGAAGACGATGCCTGCATCAACTTGATACACATAACCACAATCCCAAAGTTCTAAAAACTCTCCTCCCAGTGGTGTGGACCAAAGACTTGCCTTCAACTATTCTGCCTCATCGTGACACCCATTGATGTCAGGTGTCATGAGAAGCAACTCACTTGGACTCAATTGCCATAAGGTTTGGGGAACTCTCCCACTATTTTCAGGGAAGTTCTAACAGCAGATTTGGTCACACCAAGACAGCCTATTTCTCTGCCTCTTCCAGATATTTTCTGCTTGCTTTCATGAAGTCACTGAGGCCCTGAGATTGGGCCATCAACCACCTGCCTCTGACTGTAAAATTCCATCCAAGGGCAATCCCACCTGTATCAAACAGTATCCCATGCTGTTGTAGTCAAGTGTTGCAAGGAGAACAATTACATACAGGACACAGAATTTATATTATTTTATGATGGTCACCCATAGTTAAATGCAAGAAAGTGCAGGAAGTCTGTCCACAGCACCAAAGACCCAGAATATTCAGCCAAGGGCCTGGATCTCACAGCAATGTCCTGCATGAGTCCAGCTGAAGACCCAGAGCCCACGACAGTGCCATCAACAAATCCAACTGGAGGTCTAGAGCCCATGACAAGGACTCATGGCAATCTGTTTTCCAGATCCACACTGGGAAGGCCCAAAGGTCAGTGTTGGAAGCTAGAAAGTCTATGCCAGTGGGATGAAGGTTATGTGCCAGTAGACTGGAGCCAAGAAGTAATGTTCAAAGTGAGAGCCAGGGCTCCCCTAAAAAGTACAGTTATCCTCAGCAACAATGAGGTTCCAAGTTCCTCCAATGATGAGAACAGTTGCGTACATGTCAGGAAGCCAGCATGACAAGCTTCTCCTAGGGATTAAACAGCACGCATCTTCCCCTCCAGAGCCAGGAAACAATGTTCCATGTGAGGACCAGAGCTCCTCCAAAGTGAACCACAGCCATTCTCAGCGACGAGGTCCTGAACTCCTCCAATAATAATGGCTGAATTTATATTGGGGAAGCTAGCCATGACAAGTTCCTCCAGGAGAACCAACAGCTCCAAACAACAACACTTAGAAGAACTCACAATGTGCCACTCTTCCTCTCCATGTCTCCTTTAACGCTGACAACTTTCCTCAGGTTACACTCCACGCCATGCCATTTTAATTCAGCTGGTGTTAAATTGATCACCAGTTTTTAAACACACATGCCATGAGAGACTTGGCTAGAGTTCGACCACGCATCCAGAAGTTTCAAATCTACAAAGTACACATAGACTGTCAAACCACTAAAATATACCTTTCCTGCCTGTAAAGCCAGTCCAAGATCTCCAAGCTGCCAAGGCTGCCACAGTTGCCCTCCAAATATGTTGCCTCAGTCTTCTACCACACACTACTGGTACACTTGCTGAGACTTAAAGAATGCTTTTTTGTGACTTCAGTTGGCTCCTGTCAGCCAGTCCCTCTTTGCCTTTAAATGGAAAGACCCCAGTTCTGAACTTAAAGGTTAACTGACCTGTGTTCCACCTCCTAGAGGTTCAAAAACTTGTTTACCCTCTTGGGAGAAGCCCTGACAGCTGAATTCACTAGTTTCCCAGCATGAAATATCACTGCACATCTGATTAACAACACTCAAGCTGTCTACTGGAAAGGAACAGAAGCTCTGCTACAATATCTGGCAGAAAGTGGTTACAAGAAAGAAACTCTGCAAGTTTCTTGGAGCTGCTGGCTTCCATAGAATCTGGATCCTCCTGTTCACAAAAACAATTATGCTTATTCAGACTGTCAGCCCCTGGGATTGCCCAGTGGCCTACCTGTGCAAACACTTGGATCTTGTCACTAAGGGCTGCCTCCCCACTTTTCCTCCATGCTCTAGCAGCCACTGTCCTTCTGATAAAAGAAAAAAGAAATCCAATAAGCTCACCTCAGGCTGAGACCTAACTGTGCAGGTGCCGCATGCTGTACTAGACCTCCTGAACAAGTAAGCACCACTCAATCCTGCCACGTACCTACCCACCAAGTTGGGCCCACCAGACTGTGATGGCCTGGCACTGACTGACGGTCTATTCTTGAGCCAACCAGACTTAAAAATGAACCCTCTGCCAGATACTGAGTATACCCTGTCTACTAATGGGAGTAGCTCTGTTAGGAATGGAATCCTACATGCTAGATAAGCTGTGATTATCTTGGACAAAGCTATTTTGGCCAAAGCTCTTCTGCAGAGATGGTTTACACAACCAACTGCTTCCTGCTGCTGTTTGGAAACCTACAAAACAATCCAGTCCAGAGGCCTAAACCACCCCCACCCCAGGAATTTAATTGACTGAAACATCAACCCCAGCCATAAAAACTTTTAATCAGAGCCAGACCTGCCCCCACTGTATGATCTGCAAGCTCAAGGTGCAGGGCTGGCACCCATACCCCTGCAGCCAGCTCAGGCTTTAGCATCTGTGTCACTGGCCGTGAGACTCCCCCACCTCCATTTAGAAATATACACCTACTCAGGCTGGTCCAAAACATCCCCTACCCACACAGAAAAGACAATAAAAGTTTGTGGGGTCTTGCTGTGAAAAATCATCCCCCAATATGGTCTATCCTTGACCACTGCATTTGTAGCAGGGGTAACTAAAAAACTAAATTAAATAAAAACCACATGGAGCATACAGGCCACAATGCTCTAGAAAAGTTTAAAAAAAAAACAGCTTGTAACCAGCTGCATAAAAATTAAACTGAAAGACCAGTTACATCTATAGACAAACTTCCACACACATATAACCCAGATGCATATTAACAGCTAATAAATTTCAGAAATCCAGCCTTAGATGCAGCATTCCAGAGTCCTGATGAATTTCTGGATAATTTATCTTCAGCTTCTCTGAAGCTCACCCTAAAGAGACAACACACACAGAACCCTGCTCTGGTCACTCCAGACACTGACCACTCCATGCATGGCTGTAGCCTGAGGACGATGTTCACAGGATTGCTCCATACCTCAGTACATTATTCCCCTTGATTTCTACACCTTTTCAGGCTGCATACTATAGCGCTTGCTTTCATTTCAATTTATATATGTGTTTGACATTGTGTTGTATTTTTGTCTTAGTTCTATGGGTGATTGCCCCAAGAGAACAGAAAACAACGAGTAAGACGCTTACAAATGATAAATAATAAAGATTTGACAACTGTCCAAGGCACATTGGACATTCACCTAGGTCAGATTAACTCCTTCACTCCCTTATCAGAGTCAACTTAGGGAGAAACCCTATAAAAAGGGAAACAAACCGCAAAATCCTGGTGGGGAAACTTCCACTCTTGGGAACCTTGGCTAGGGCCCATCCTAGGATGAATAAATATTGCTGGTTCTAGTCGGGCGTTGTCTCAAAAGATCACATGCAACATCCTCAGCAAAGATTTGCTGGGAGAACTAAAAGAAGGGGAAAATGTAGCAACAAATACCCACCAGCCAGTCTGTTAGTTGCCCAGGTGATAGTTCCTGTTACAGTTCCTGTTACTACTGTCTCTTAGAAACAGCTGGTCACTATGATGCATATTGTAAAAAGCCATCAGAGACAGCCAAGAATTCTGCCTTTGTCCTTCCCCATGTAGACCTCATTGAAACCTCCTTTCCTTGGCCTTTGGGGCCTGACATTCTGAGGGACAACTGATTCCCTATCAGTGCTTGTCCAGAGTTAAATAAACCTAGCTCCAAATCCCAGGTGTCATTTTGGCGTTTGTGTTTGCCAGTGCAGACTGATGGGTGGGATGGGAGGGCTGGCAGGTCAAGCTAGCACCACCCAGTCCCCTCCTGGCACAGTGAATACCTCTTATACCAGCCATGAAAAATTTCACTGAAGTTGTAGGTAAAAGGCTGCATTCGTGGCCATCCAGGGGAACTGCAACCCAAGGGCTGCAGGTTGGACTCTCTGGAGTTGGTTCAAAGTCGGAGAGAAGAGAACAGAAATGGAGGAGTGGTGAAATGAGGCTGCATAGATTCAGAGTGAACACAGAAAAGAGATATTGGAAAATTCTGTACAAATTTTGGATTTCAGCATGGTGAGTTGGGCAGCCAATCAGGAGGTGAGGAATACAGTTGGATCAAAATGGGACAAATGAGATAGAGAAAAGAAAGTGAATTTGAGGTGAAATCAACT
The DNA here is from genome assembly GCA_004363535.1 of Dasyprocta punctata. Lineage (NCBI taxonomy): Eukaryota > Metazoa > Chordata > Mammalia > Rodentia > Dasyproctidae > Dasyprocta > Dasyprocta punctata. Next base: position 52,000 of record RJWM01011205.1, on the reverse strand, counting down.
GCACTTGATAACAGAATGTTGACCGTGAGAAAGGAAGAAAGGGGTCTCCAGGTTCTTGATAACGTAACAGTTGGCGGTGAGGCTGGGAAGAGGACTCCATCTTTAGGAAGATAGTCTCCATCTTCCCATGTTGAGCTTGGACATGGCCTTTCCAAAAGACCAGAAGGCAATGTAGCTGTTTTGGATAAAAGCAGCATAAAGAAATGAGCTGTTTCCATCCTGAATGGAAACCAAGGAAACTCACATCTTAAGGAGGTATGGAAGAAGATGACCTGTTGGAGCGATGAAATGAAACCAAAGGCATTGTTCTCAAATTTGTTGTTTCCATTTAATTTGGAAAATTCAGTTACGACATGGTGCTTTCAAATAGTGGGCTTGGTCTCAGCTGCTGTACCTGACGAATTGTTTGCTAGGAGAGGTGAATCTAGCTGCTGGTACATGCTACACCTCTTTCCCATTCCCATAAGAAATAAGATGAGGAGTGGTTCAAATTCATGTGCGAGAGGTACATGAACAGCAGGATGCATTCCCAGTCTCACCACAGGACGCTGTGGACTCTCCTGCTGGACCCCATAATCTGAGGGATCCTGAACATCCAGATGCTTCACAAAGCATTGATCTGATGGGACAGCAAGGCGTAAACTGTGTCAGAGCTCAGTGCATCCATCCATGCCTCCGGGAGGAAGTCCATCCTACAGTGCTTCCACAAACGAGCACCTCATGGTCATATTTAGGGTCACAGTGATCTCAGGCACATCAGCACATCCTCTCCAAAATCAAGGGCAACTACTGCACCTTGCCCTTGTTCATTCCACTGCAGAGAGAGACAGAGACAGAGACAGAGACAGAGACAGAGAGAGAAGTGGGGGAGAGAGAGGAGGGGTAGATCTTCATCCCACATGGTAAATGATTCACAGTTGTTCTAGAGTCTAATTCACCAACTGCATGGGACATCATCATCTCTGAGTAGGGACAAGACCAGGACAGAGCTCTGCAGGCAAGAACAAGTCCAGACTGTGTGCAACCAACACTGTCACTCAAGCCCTACCCCAGGGACACCCTGATGGTGGGATTCGCTCTGGCAAGAGGAGACGCCTTGTGACTGTCCAGCAGCCACAGCCAGGGGCACCTGCTTCTGAGCCACGGAGTAACCACATGTCCAGTTCTGCTGAGCTGCCCATGCACATCACCAGCTCTGAGGCTGGGGTGCCCGCTGCAGCCCAGTGAACACCTGGACTTGAGCAGGACAAGTGAAGAAAGGACAAACACACCCCACGAGCAGGTCGCCCAGAGCCCAGAATCTTCCAGAGGTGTTTGTGCTTTTCCCTCAGCCCTGATCCACAGCCTCTTCGGTCACCTTTAAAGCACTGCAGAGAAAGGAAAGGACAGAGAGGACAATGGGGGGGCATCTGGCACAGCCAGAGTTCTTGAGAGAGGAGATCCTCCTGATGGCAGAGGTCCTGGTGATGCACCCGGTCTGGCACTTGGAGACAGAAGTTAGGGCTCAGGGCCAAGTCTGAGCTCATCCTGAGAGGCTTCCTGCCTCACACTATCTATGGGGACCCTGAAGGACACCAAGGGACTCACTGCGGCTGTCGCATATTGTCCCCAAAGAGATGGCCTGGGAGATGGATTCACCTCTGCAAAGTCCAGCCAAGGCTCCGGCTGGGGAAGGTGCTGCTGGGAGGCTGAGAGGAAACCCAGAGGCTCAGTGACGTTGCCACGCGCCTGTGCTCCTCGTAAGTATTCAGGGTCGCTTGAGTACTTCGGGAGCTTGGAGTGGGAGCGACACCGATTCCTGTTACTCCTAATGGTCCATGTGAAGGGAACTGGTGTTTGCCATCTATACTTTTACACTCTAGAGATCTGACACGTCCAAGTCCCACAAAGTCTACCTCTGTACTTAGACAGCCATTGCCACCTCATTCTGCCACCCAGGAAGCCCTTGCCATAGATCAGCCCAGGGATCGAGAGTCACCCTTGCCGGGGGACGCCCTTCCCACATGAAGGGTGAGAACAAAATGGTCCTTGCCTGCCTCCTTCTATTTTCCCATTTTGGCAACACACTGTACAAGTTTTATTTTGGTCTTTACATAAAAATAATTTTGTTATGTGGCTTATATTTCAAGAATGACAACTCCTGTGTTCTCTCGAATAATGATATTCCACATTGCCTTAGTGTTAATTTTATGTTCCAGTGGATTACATATTTATAATGAGCTTTTGCATAGTGACTTCTAATTAATACATTATATGTATATGTATGCATGTATTATGCAGGAATAAATACATAGTATATACCTTGAGTACTGTTCACTGAAAGATGTCTTTGATGTGTTATTGTAATATCACATTTCCATGAAGCAGCATTTTCCCCCCTCGGCATACATTGCTATGGTGATTTTTGATGTAAAAGGCAGCTGAGAAGACAACTAAAGCCAGAGGAGTCCTGCAAATGTGCAAATACTTAGCTTTCCTACATCCAATACTTAACATTTAAATGATAGATACTTTATATTTGTAAACAAAAAGCCCATTTAAAACATCTCAGTAGACCTAAAACTATAAAGTATAAATCTAAATTCCTGTTTTTTCTCCTTTCTCTTACCAGGAGTGTGTACCTGCTGAGGTGAATGTATGCCCCTGATAGACAGTGTTCAGTTTTACAAAACATGATTATAGCATATGTACTATAGTGAACTTTGTTCATTTAATATATCTATCATAGATGCCCTGACCGTCCAGCTGTATCATTTTTGTTTGGGTTTGTAATATAAAAAAGTTTTCAACTCTAATGTGTTTATATGTAGGTTTATTATTTTGTGATTTGTTTTCCCAGGTATTTCAAAATGCTTAAGTAGCATGTCTTTAGCTATTTTGGCAATATATTTAACTTATTGAAATCAAGGAATATTGTTTTTTATCTCCCTAAAAATCCAACTAAGATAAGGATTCAAGAGAAAATTGAGAAGAGCCCGGTGTTTGAAAGTCCTGTCCTGTCAATGTGATTATCTGGTTTCCCTGAGTTACCACGATCCCTGAGAGCTTCAGTGTCCCAATTCAGTGTCATTTGTGAAAATGAACCTTTTAGACCAGGGACACTCTCTGTTTCAGTTCAACCTGATTTTAAAAACAGAGCCCGTATGGTGAACCCCCGGCAAAGGCAGGCAAGCTAACTAGAATCCTAGTGATTTGCTGCTCCCTCTCCACTGAACTCTGATGAGAGGCATGCTCTTCCAATACTGTTTCCCTTCTTTGATCCTCTTATCACAAACTTCATATTTCTTTTCACTAAAAATAGTCAAGGTGTGAACGTATTGTTAGGAAACCTTAGATGACTGAATTGGCTCCTACTTCCAGAGGACAGTGTCAAATACTTGAAACAGAAAGTTAGTGTCCCTAACTACCCTGTGTTAGTCAGAATTCTGTTGTGACAAAACTCCTGAGCTCACAAAGTTTTAAGGAAGAAAGTTTGACTCTTGTGCACAGCTTCAGAAGTCTGCCTCTGTGGTGGGCAGAACTTCATCATGTCCCTGGGGTGGGTGGAAGAAGCCACTCACCTCCTGCCGGAAGCAAAGAGAAGGACAGGAAGAGGCCAGGGCACCATGACATCACTTCCTCCCACAAGGCCCCACCCACTAGCTTCAACCTCTTCTTAAAATGTCCTAGATTAGGGACCGAACCTTCAACACAAGGCCCTTTGGGGACATTCAAAATCCAAACTATAGCAATTCCATTTTATCTGAATGTCTAATTTTAGCCAGAAACATTCTTTTATTGGGTAAATGCAATCTCTGTTTAATATATTAATGACAAACTTGATTACATGTTTAATCATTCAGCATTTCTACTACGGTTTTGAATTAAAACATATCCTCTTCACCTATGAATAAGTAATGATACACAATATATGCACTGGGTGTGCACCTGGGTGTCTGGTGACCTTGCAGCTCATGGTTTTGCATTGGTATTTAGTAAATGAGTCTTGGCAGGGGATCGAGTACTCTGTGATTTCTGACAAATACTGATTTACAGAATCACTTTTGTGTGATTTAAAAAATTAACAGTAAATCTGTCTAGAGCAGCCACGATGGCAAAATAACCTCAGAACCTACTGTATTTATCACAAAGTGCCAAGGCTGCAATTAAGCACCCATGCTAAATACTGAGGTTTTAGTTTAGAGAAAACAGTTCATACATTAACATCTTTTGTTGCAAAAGAAAATCAAATAGCATGCATGCCAAACGTTTGCCACTACTGGTGTAGAGGCTCTCAGAAGCCTTAGCTTTGTCCAATTGTTACACGGCTTCCAACAGTTCTCTATTACCCTGAACCTCTGAAGTTACTCTGGTTAAAATTACGAGTCCCTACAGCATGCTCTCCAAGCAGTGGGACTACAGCAAGCACAATCTTCCTTTCATAGCAGAGCTTTGGTAAGTGCAGGCACCATTGTGTTAAAGAAGGCTGCTTCAGGAAAAATTGAGGTAAAGGTGAGATTTTACAGTTGTTCAGAACTGATTATAAATTCTCGCTTTGGTTGATGACTTAATCTGGCGTTGTAGACTTTCCTGCCGGTCTTTGAAGTTGCTCTCAAAACTTTATTTTTTGTCTCCTTCAGCCAGCGAAGCATTCCAAGCTAGTGACAAGAAAAGGACAAGGCCGTGTCTCAGTGGTCACGGTCCAGGAGAGCTGTGTCTGGGGGCCACAGGGCTCAGCATGTGCGCCATCTGTTTAGCCAGATTATTCCTACTGAGTCAGAATCAGCTGATTCTTTAATTTCTAAATTGCATTATCTGTCTTGGTGTTTTCATTTCAGATTTATAGTCTCTGTGATATTTGGTATCAGCATGTATTTTAAAAAATAAAATATATAGTGATTGTTATGTTTTAGGTCCTTAACCAGAATTCATTTTGTCTCTGGTACAAATCATAATGGTGACAGAAAATGTGCCAAACTCACTTCATAACTGTGTTCGTTGAATCATGCAGTATGGAAATACCTCACTGTCCCTTGATGTCACTTATCAGCAGGCCTGAGAAATGTTCATATAGAAAGCAGGAAGAGCAACACCAGGACCAGTGCACCTCTTATTGGGGCACTTACATTTTTTAAAAATAACGGTTATTTTATAAAAAATGTTATCAAATTCCTGACCTAAATTGCATTTGATATGATTAAGGCATGTGTTTTATTTTTAAATTTATTTTTACTAGAACACATTTGCAAGACATAATGATTACATTCCTTGTGGGGAGCTGGTATGTGTGCAGAACGCATCTTAGTTCTATTTCCCTTTCCTCTCCCCTTGCTTCTTATTCCTACAAATGATTCAAGCATGTCATTTTTAGTGACAGTGTAGTACTCCACTGTGTAAATGTCACATTTTCTTTACCCATTCATCCATTGCCATGCAGTTTTTTATAAGCAGTAGATTTTATTTTCAGCAGAAGCTTTGAAATGATTTGTGTGCATCTGAAAAGCTCACCAGACTTGACAACCAAATCTCATTTTCCAGGTCAATATTTAGCTGTAAAAAAAGGGTCCTTTATGAGCTAGCCAAAGTTCCTAGAGAATCAGTAGAACGATGTCACTTAAAAATACTAACTGGCATCATGAGCCCACATGCTCTCCACTCTGCTCCCGAGTGAGGAGACAGCAGCTGCCGCCAGCCCGAGTTCTGCGGCCCTGCTGACCCATTTCGGGCAGGCGCAGAGCTGTCTTCAGAGCTCCAGCAGACGAGAGCCTTGGTAGATCACTGCGTGTTCCTACAGCATGCTCACTGCATAATCCTTATCATGAAAATGTGAGTTTCTTCCTTATTTGAATCAAATTAAAATCCTTTAAAAGCAGACCCTTCGTCATACAGTGTGTTTTGAGGAAATTTTTCAAAGCCGTGTGTTTGTTGTATCTCTAAGAAAATAAAGGCGCATCGTAGTTGCTCAATCTTTGTTTCCCTCTCGGTGTCTTCGCAGTACACAGCTGTGAAACTGGAAAGACCCCAGGGCTCAGTGACTAGCAGGATAAAACAAGGACAGTTAGTCCCTCCAGCAGCAAGGACGTCAGTATTTCCTCACGTCCTCATTTCCAAAATGCCTCCCTCCCGGGGTGTCCAACCTGCAAGCCTGCGGGCCCCGTGGCTTGTTATTTTTAATGGTACAGTTAGCAGCTGTAAGAAATGAAGGGCGTGTTGCTGCTCGCATACGTCAGCTACCTGATGCACCGTCTATGTGGCCCACAACAACTACCATTCGCCCGGGGCTCTGGAGCTCACCTTGGGGCAGTATGGGTTCCCCAGGCTGTCCTCTGACCAGGGGACCTGCCAGGTGACACCCTTCACATGACGCTGAGAATGGGGTGACGCTGACCTTTGTGCAGTGTGAACTCAGGAAGCAGAGGTAGCCAGGCCTAGATTTCTGGGCGGGCACCCTGGGTCTCACAGGACCTCACTCCCAACTGGCGGGCGGTTTCCAAGACCCTTGTGCAGACCCACTGAGCCAGCAGCCCGGCCCTCGAGGAATCCTGCACTATGTCTGCAGCTCTGGTAAGCATCGAGCGCAGCTGGTCCTGCAGCCGCCCTGGGCACGGACCAGCACCCGTCCTGTCCTGTGGCTTCCCCTTCCCCCTCCTCCTCAAACTTTGGAGCCTGAGAGAAGGAGAATGCTGAGGAGGCCGTGCTCACACTCACACACCCACACGCACGCACCCACATGCACGCACCCTGCCTGTGTTGCTCCTGTGCTTGGAGACCAGAGAAGCTTTCCGGGCCTTTCTCCCACTTGGGAAGCTCCTGTGTTCAGTTTAGCATCAGCCCACCAGCCCGGGACCAGACCACACGGTGTGGCTGTGCTCCTGGCTGCTAACTTTCCCCTTCTCAACCCGCTCCTCACTGCGGCCGGGCGAAACTGATGGGCTGTGAACCTGTAACCAAGGATTCTGAAACACGAGCTTCAATGAATCAGTCAGTACGTTTTTCACTCCGGGAAAACTGAGTAAGAAAAGGTGTGTGCTGGGCAGGGATTGTCACACACACCCTTCCTCTGCTTCTCAGGAAACCGATAGTTCGGAAACCACAGGTTTTGTGAGTTTAACAAGGGAACATCTGTGTAGCAGTGACCGGTTGATGAGCCTTCCAGGCTGTTTAAAGTGTGTGGTAAACAGGTAACGTGTGCGGCTCCTTCTCTAGGTGCACTGAACTTACTGAACACAAAACAGACTGTGGGATGTAGGTGTTCTGACTTGTAAAGATTAAAGATGCATAAATATAGCAGTTCAGCTGAAATAAAATAGAAAAATTAAAATGGAATGAGGGTCTCAAAGGCCCAGAGGAGACTCCCACGAGGCTTTACTGGAGTCTAGGAACTTGGGGCTCAGGTTATGGTGGACAGTGGAAGGGGACCCAGTTCATTTCCTAGTTAGGCGGTGTTGGTAGGGGAGGCCTGAGGGAGCACCTTCACCCCTCCTGTGAGTTTATATTTTGGGGCTTCCCAGGGGAGTGGCGTGGACAGCAGGTCACAGAGGTCTGAACAGGCAGAAAGTTGCCTGCCTCTGTGACCAGACCAGAGATCAGGAACTTGCGTTTCTCAAGCTCCTATTGCTCCAAAGCAAATTCTCCTATGAAGGGCTGTGCACAATTAGTGCCAAGCTCTGACTCATGTCAGAAAAGTCACTTTCTGGGCACTTCTGGGTTCTGAATTCTAGAACTTTCTAAATAGCCCATTCTGGCAAAGAGGGAAAATTTAAGAGAGTGACAGTGTTTACTAGATCTTTCACAAATAGGAAGGGAACCCAGAGATAGAGGGAGGACAGAGGGCGGGGAGAAAAGGGGACTTAAAAAGAATTGGGATGTGTTACGTACGTGTTCCAGCTCTTCACAATGAACATCATTATCAGCTAAGAGTAAAGATCTGATGCTTTATAAACTCTTACGTGTGGGGCCATAGAAGCGTTTAGTGTAGCACCCCTAAAGTCCCTAGTGGTGTGTGTGTGTGTTTGTGTGTGTATGTGTGTGACCACCACTTCCACTGTGGAGCTTTTCCCCAGTGTGGGGCGGGGCCTGTCAAGGATGCAGCCTCACCGTCTCAGCCACACGACCGGGCCCAGACTTGGAGTAGCTCACACAGTGACATAGTCCCTAATCAAGAGCACGTCTGTCCCACAGGACCTGCCTGAGCCTTTCATGAGATTAGACAGACATGGAAAGAGAGAGGCTCTTTTGTTCTTGGTCCACAAGCTTAGAACTGAGGCTGGAGGAGCAGTCTTTCACACATGTGGAGACAACACTTGTGTACAAATATAGTTAATGCAAAAGAAAAGAAGCAAGGTCCAGAAGGACAGAGACACACTGCAATGACTTTGTTAGAAACCCTGGAAACAGGATATGGTCAGTGTCCATCACAGGTTTGTCAGAATTGTCAGTGATGTACTTTTACTCACTTACTTGCTTACTTATTTAAGCCAGCTTGAATTTGCATTTGGTTTCTTTTACTGAGAAGAGGACTCACACCTAGGATAGACCATCTTTCTGTTGGCAAGGAGGCCTGGAAGGATGGTACTTCATAGCGATCTCTGGGAGCACGTCAGACAGCAGAGACTCACCCAGGAAGGCGAGGTAGGCGGGGTGAGCCACAGATGTGCAGGACTGATAGGGTTTCCGGCAAAGCCTGCAGGAAACTTTATGTCCAGTTGCAGTGCTGGGAAGAACAGCAGTGAATCACAGGCAAAACTGCAGGCAACACAGTCAACTATTGGAAGGAGGACTGGAAATGAAATTTGAGTAGCTTTCACTGATGTGTTGCTCCCGTGAAATCATGAAGTGAGACCAATGCAAAACATTTCATAAGTTACCATAGCAAATGTTAGACATTTCTAGTAGAAAGAAGTTCTTACAACTAATTACTAGCATTGCTGTAGTTATGGTTTATATGCTGTGTCAATTCAAGAAGTCTAGAAGCTTAACTAAGTGACTCAGCAGCTCTCCATCCTGGGGTGTAGAGGACAAACCCTGACCCTTCTAGGATATTATTCATTATATCAATTTGAGAAGGTCAGAAGTTTAACTAAGTGATTCAGCAGGGGGCCAGGGTTCTTACTTTGTAAATATCCTCAGCCTGTGCAAGAGGAGGGCAGACAGGTGGTGTGAGTGCTACCCCACCCCAGGGGAGCAGCCTGCATACTATAAACGGCAGATGAGGAGGGACTGATTGCTGGCTCTTTGGAGGAACTCCTGCCTTCGCCTTCCGCTTGGACATTGTCTCCTGGCTTCTGGAACAGACTATTCAGCTTCTGCCTGGAACTCTTCAGCATTCGTCATAGACTTTTCAGTCTTCCATCATAAATTCTTCAGTGTTTTGTTGTAGACCCATCGGCCTCCTGTTACGGACTTGCATGAGACACTGCAGTAAGCGCCAGCCCTTGGGCCGGACCCTTCAACCTTCAGTGTGCAGGCCCCCTCTGCACGCTCCCTCATCTGACTCTGTGGCTGACCATTGTAAGCCAATCTTGTAATTTCTTATACATTTGTATATCTTGTGTTATATCTATTTCTCTACTAAACGTTGATTGATACAGCTGTTAAGCTAGGTCGGTAGAGGATGTAAGACACAGCTAACGTGATGTAAGACACAGTGGTTCAGTAACTATGGCGAGAAGGGAGAGGAAGGGGCAGCTTCAGCGAAAGGAAAATATTGACACGAAACTGCAACCCATTCCCAATGCTTTGAGCAGGACAGACTGATGGAACAATGTGAAATTCCAGAGACAGCTGTGAGAAATAAGACTGCTTATTTATAAGAGGGATGCGTTAGGGTGAAGTCCATCAGAAAAGTTTAACTTGGGTTCAGTATGAAATCAGAGGCAAGAGAAGGCTTCTTCCATTCCCTAATAGGGTGAACTACTATCCCCTCACCTGCTTGTAGCATAAATACAACCACACCTCTTACTTTCCCAGCAGGTGTTTGTGCTTTCACAATTCCTTCTATAGTGTGAGTCACCGACTTCCCTTCTAGATGCCTCACACTTCCACCCCAAGCCCTCTGAAGTATCCAAGAACTAAAGGGTTAATTGAGTATGAAGGAGATTATTCTGCTTCCACACTCCGGAGAGGAGAGGAACAGTGGCGGCAGTCAGTCTGCATCACATTTGAGTTGGCTGCACCGTCACCCCCATGCCATGCCCCGTCCCATGCTGTGCCACACAGTGGAGCGACAACTGTTTTTCAGCCACAAGTATGCAAATCTTAGGTCAGTATCTATTTTCACAAATTTCTCCGTAAAACAGAACATGTTACTGGACTGGCTGGATCTGCGCTCAAACTGACTCACAAGGAAACATGATAGATATTTTCCTAGAGGGTGAACTCAAAATTTCACAAGTTAAGTCTCCTATCATGTGATCACAGGTCAAACCTTGCCATCTCACTGAAAAGCTGGCCAGAAGATGTGAATTAATTGCAAGTTTGATAAAATGCCAATTGGAGTATAAATCACCATTTTCACCTTGAAAAACAATTTCATATCTAGCAACATCAAGGTGAGAATATTTTTGTACACCATAATTCTACACCCTCTCTGTTTAGAATGAACATGTTCCAGGCAGTTTTGGGGAAAGAAGGAGAAATGAATGAAGTGTCTGAAATAGAAAAAAAAAGTCTAAATAAATTATGATAGGACCCTAGACTAAAAGCTATAAATAAAAGAAAAGCAATGTATGGCAACCTGTGCAAATCTCACCAAAAATGTCAAACTAAAGCCTCAAGTCAGAGAAAAATACCTGAAGTTTGAGGGTATATATCTGTAGTTCAGAAATAGAATACACTATATAAAGGATGTGCACCTTAATAAAACACAAAGGAAAGATGAACATGAACTTCAGGATCTTGGTTACCTCTGCTGGGACAAAGAGAGCTATGGTAGGGTACACATTGATAAAGATACACAGACATACACACGGAAATTTACCATGTGCATGGTATGCACCTGCACAACCACTCACACATGAGTAATTCTTACAAAGACTCAAGCAGACTTTTTAATTATATATGTATAACTCCAGTTGGTCACTCTTCTTGGTACCATCTTTCTCTCTGTAGGTATTTGGTGTGTGTGTTAGAGGGAGGAATGTCCTTGTCTTAGTTACTTTTTTCTCCTTGCTGAGACAGAATACCTGACACCCAAAGTTAAAGGGAGAAAGTGGTTTGTTTAGCTCACAGTTTGTGGAAGTTTCCATCCATAATCAACTGGGTCCAAGTTAGCGTGGCACAACAGACAGGCATGGAAGAGAACAGTTCATGGAAGACAGAAGGTAGCAAAAGCAACAACAGATGACCTCAGCTCTTTTCATCCCTTGTATCTTATCCAGGCTACTTAGATCAGGTAGCACTCACACCGTCTGTCCTAGTGCCTTTGATCCTAGAATTGCACCATGAATTGATCCCAGTATCACACACTCTAGATCCAGCCACCTCTGAAAAAGCCCTACCTGACTGCATGAGATTTTGGGGCAGGGGCATCTGGACACAAGCCATAACAGGTTATTTGGGTATTTACTGTATGAGTTCCCCATAGAATGGATTACATAGAAAAGTCAGGCAATGAAACATTTATTTGTAACTTTTATTAATCCCTCCTCTATTAATAGAAGTTCATGTTCTGCCCACACCAGCAACATCTTTGCCTGTCCAAGCTCTTGATTATTGTATTTGCATTGTACGACCTGATGCTTTCTACAAACATGGTTCAAACTATGAAGTAAAATCCTTGTGAATTGCGAATACAGGATTTAATGTAACTAATGAAAGTAGTGTTTGTCCAGTCTCATAAAGAAATGAAGACATGGTAGAATGACAGTTGTTTTAAAAAAAATGAAGGAAACTGTTTATAAAGAAAATGATAGATGATTCAGAGATGAATTATTAATAACAATAATTTTATGTAGTGTTATTCAGAAACCTGGTAAGCATTCAAATGTTTTCAGAAATAACTCTTTATGATCATTCCCTGATAGCCAAATATAGACAGTCACACTCTGTCCTTTTTTATTCAAATGATACCGAAAGTATCACCTTGCTTTACTCTTTGTTCGACAAATAAGAGCACAATCAAAATTAGAATTTAAATCTCATTAAACATAAGATAGCCCAGTATTTTTAGAATTTTAAGTTTTATATGTTGAGCAAACACCTAGCCCTAACTTTACTAATTGTTATTATGCATTTTTCTCCTTATTTTAAGAGAACTTAGTTTAAAATCCTTTCATGACCAGCTGTTTCAGGCAGCGAGGATTTCCTGCACTGGTATCTTTCATATTTATATGTTCATCTTCATCCTCATCACCATCATGAAATGTAAGAGAGCTGAGGTTTCCGTCTCACTCTGTGTTGGGCACTTCACGCATCGCACACTGACAACTCATTTACAGGAGGAGGGCACTAATGTTATCCACATTTTATAGAGACATTTTTGGGGCACAGAGAGGTCCAGTACCTTGTGCAAGGTCACCTGGTAGGAGGTGGCAGGACCAGGGTTCAGTTTCAGACAGACTGCCCTTTTTGCCAGTGTTCCTGTTACGCTCCTCAAGTAGGATTTTCATAGAGAAGGCGCTAAGCGGTGTACGGAGACCCTGACACCTAGGATCACACACTTACGCACCTACTTGCAGACACTGCTGGACAGAAGCGCTCGGGACTCACACGATGATGCCAGTGTAACAGTCTGCGTCTTATTCAAACCTCTCTGGCAAACTAAACAAGAAAAAGAGAAGAAAACAAGAAAAACGTCTACCCAAACCGTCCTTGGTCTTTTCAGACCTAAATTAAGATTATTAGAATTGATGTATGAAAGTAAGTTATTGGAAGGGGCACACATATTTTTGAAGTTGTTTTCTGAGAAGAAAGAGTTTAGTCATGGAGTCTGCAAGTGCAGTTGGCAGCTGTATTTTCCTTAAGAGGTCAAATGCTTTCCAACTGTCCTTGGCAGCAGCTAAACAGAAAGGGCATTTTTGCCAAAGATGCATGGAAAAGGGACCTAATGTTTCATTAGGAAAGACAGCACTTACATGACTTCTTAGATGAACGCTTTTGCTAACCTTGAGACAAATGTTGAAACAGGTCACAGCTAGGACCACCCGCCCAACGTGTGGAGACTTTTGCTGCTTAGTGAATTGGAGAATTGTTGATTTTGATTATTCACACTCTCACAGCATTGGAAATTAGAGGCTGAAAGGATAAAGCTGGGCTCAATCAGTAATGAAGTAGAGCTGACGTTGATTCTGTCACATGGAAAGCTCTATTTTCCGTGTTAAGATAAACATAAGTGATTCCTACTAATTTAGAGGTATGAGAGCCAAAGAATACATAATGACAGGATTTATATAAGCCTGATAATTTGATACAGAAAAACTAATATACATTAGATTCTATAAAACAACATGGCTATACATTTACTTAGATCTTAATGCCTGTTTTGGACATAATTGTTTAATAAAATGACAATCACATTCACATAAGACATACACATTTTCTTCATAACTACTAGAACAACTCAATCAGTTGTAATTATTTGAGCAGCTCCAAACTTTTAAAAAATTAAATTTTTCTAAAGCATGATAATTTCAACTGATTATAAATAAATTAGTCCATATTCTAGTGTCGTTGCATTTATTGGATATGCCTTGTGCCAAGCAGGAAGTCATGAGCATCGGTATGGGGGATGACGTCTGTCTAACATAAAAACACTTCAAGGATAAAACTGCTTGCATATGACTAGGAAACCTCCTCCCACTAATGAACTGAAATCATGACAGAAGTCTGAGCATCTAGTAGTCTTCCTTCATACAGAGTAGCAGATGATTTCACGGGTCCTTAAAGAGCAAACTATTCGCAGTCCTCTGTCTTTATCAAAAGTCAGAACAAGCATCCATGACCCAGGGGAATGTCATTCCTGTGGGACACAGGTCCCATAGAGCATCCAAACCCTGCCCCCTCCCCCACAGTTCCTGGGAGCTACTCTTCCTGGAAAGTGGGGAACATTTTTCATGCATGACTATGCCCAGTCCAGACCTGTGGGAGGCGTGGAGGGAGAGAGGAATTTGGCTGGGGGAACTGAAATATATTAAATAAATAAAACACAACAAAATAACAACATTAAAAAAATGATCTTGTGATTTGGCTAAAGAACAAGAAGAGCTGGCTTTGTAAACCAGGGCTTAGTAATTTTCCAGAGTCCCATGGGTATACTCCCACTACAAGACCAGCACTAAAAATAAGGGCACTTCTGATTCCAAAGCTCACTTCTGGAATCTAGATTCTCATGTGCATAGCTGAGTCTTTTATCTCAGCTGACACACTTAAAAGTGAAAATGGGAAGGATTTCCCACCCCACTGCAGGAAGGGTCCTATTACATCAAACCAAACCCTAGCACTTAAAAACAGAATGTCTCAACTTTCCACTGAGGCAAACCCACTTTCCAAAGCAGTCACTAACGTACTGATTTATTTCAAGCACCACAAGATTCAGACCTAACACACTCAAATTTTAGCTTTTAACCTATGGCGCCTCCATTTCTAAAACTTGGAAACTTTTCCATGTAAACAGAACTGTGGAAAGAAAAGAAAAAAATGCCTTTCACTTTCCAAATAGAAATATAATGTAAGACATGAGCAATCATGTATCTTCCAGTAGCTGTATATTAAAGCTATAATAAGAAACAGGTGGAGTTTTAAACACACATTTAATTTAATCCAGTATGTCACAAAAATTCTAGAAGTTGAACAAGTGCATGTGTGTGTGTGCATGTGTGTGTGTGTGCACGTGTGTGTGTCTGTGTGTGGAAGTTTCTGAGTTCTTTTATGTACCGTACACTAAAATAGGCATCTCAGTTTGGACTGGCTGCATTGCAAGGACTCTGGCTGCTCACTGCAGGATCACAGCTGCTGTGCTGGTGCAGGGACAGAGTTTGTGAGTGTTCAACCTACCGGTTTCACTTGTGTGTGTCTTGTGTAATTATTAACACAATCAGACACACTGCGCTACACTACGCTGGGCAGCAACTCCAGGAAAGACAACTTCAGGCTGCTGGATTTTGAAGACAGGATGAACAAATGACATCATGCTGAATTTCACTCCAAACTCTGCCACTTTGATAGACAACATGGCACAAAACACTAATGGCTCTTCACTGGAACGACACTGTTGGAATGTGTGTCCAGAAGCCGTAGGTGTGGGTCAGAGGAGGGGCTTCCAGAGAGGAAAGGTTTCTTTAACCTGCTCCAAGCTTTCCATTCTGCTTCAGTCGGAGAAGGTCTTTTCTGGACTTTAGATAAGCTTCTTTTGAGGAAAAAAGATTCATAGTTAAAATTAATTTTCAGTTTACTCTAGTAGGTAGTTTGAGAGTAGAATAAACCGTATACCCAACTCTAAAAACGGATTTACTTTTTTTAGAGGTGTGCTGCCTTATGAAGTAGGGGAAGAGGAAACCTGGTCACTTCCAGGAAGGTGATTACTTACTTTGGAAGTGAGGGAAACACGTTACACTGCCACTAATGTGGCAAAACAAGTCCTGCACAAATTGTGCCGGTGCATTTCCTAGTGGACCATTCCTTTTCCACAAGCCAAAAAACTGACAATCACATTCTACAGAATTTAACAAAAATTAAAGGCAGAGTGATTTGGAATTAGCTTTGACTTCACTGTTTTGATTTTCAAAAGTTGGGCAAGGATCCTAGTCTGTGAAATTTCCAGACACAATAAACTACAATTCAAGCATGCCTAACAGAAAATTACAGGTAATATCCAATGGGCACAGTGGTTTATTTTGAAGACTGGCTTTATAGTGAACTTGCACAGATATTTGTCAGTTTAGTAAACATTGCTAATGATAGTAATGCAAAATGGTATCCCCGATTTATCAGAAACAGAATCCTGGTAATACGGAGTACACACACAGTGTGTTCACACGCAAATACAATTTTCAGAAATCCTTTTCCTTACTGCTTTCTGCTGTTCTGACAGAATTACCTGAGAATGGGTGGTCTGTGAAGAAGAGATGTGCTCCATAGTGTTCCAGGCGGGGAGGTTCAAAGGCAAGATGCCGATGGGCCACAGAGAGATAGCAAGAGTCAAGACCAGGTCTCTTCCACTGCTAACAAAGCCACAGGTTACCCGGGGACGCCATCCTCATGACCCCCACCAAGCCCAAGAACCAACGCCGTCAGTGCGCAAATCTGGGTAGTTGTTTAGTCTTCAAAAACGTGGGGCTTGTGGTGGACACAGCAAACCACAGCCCTGTGCAAGGAGACTGCAGAAGCAGGCAAATCCCTTCAGCCCCTAGGCTATGAGGGTCCCCACCCCCACCCCAAGGATGTCCTTTGAGGCCACTACTACAACATTTAGGAAGAAACAGCACCTTTATTCCTAGAAGTGGCTAAAATAGTCCTTGCTGAGATTGGTCTTCCATGCGTGTTTCCCTCCACGCTTGTCTCGTTTTTGATTTATCACAGTGCGCTGCGTCTGGAGAGCCATCTCTTGGAGGTGGCAATGTTTCCATGCACAGATGGAGGCCTGGCCAGAAGGGCAGCGACAGGAAGGAGCTTCAAGTGTTCGACCATATCCGGGCCCCCCAGAAAGGCCCACTGCGCCCTGCACTGCCCCAACTCAAGCCTCAGCACTCGCCCCGCCGGACACTGCGGCCAGCTGCTGTCCACGCTCGTCTGGTGTCTCCAGACTGGATGACGTTTGTTTCCTAACTTTTAAGGTAATGTAAAAAAACCTGAGGGGATAAAAACAACCACAGCAAACACAACAGCCAGCCTTTATTGGTTACAGAAAAGAATGCCTGGGAACTGGGTCAGGGGAGCTGTGAAATCTAAAACTCTTGCGCTAAATGCATTTTAACTACTAAGGGGGGCTTTCGAAAAGTAAACAAAACAGAAAAATTTCTCAAACTAAGTTCGAAACAAACAAAAAGAATCACCCATGGTTTTGGCTACATTAAATAATGAACGTGTCCTAAAATTGGTGCACTCGTCTCTCATCCTTGTTTTCCATTATCAGTCTCAAAATTCAGAAGTTTTAACTATAAAGATGAATGCAGTAGTTGTTTTATTTAAGGCATTTCATCCAAAACTTGTATCGGTAACTATGGATACACACTGATTACGATTTGTAGGTACTCAGGAGCTGGGTGTATGGTGCTCACTTACAACTCAGCACCCTGGGAGGCTAAGGCAGGAGGATGGTAAGCTCAAACCCAGCCTGGGAAACCGAGTGACTTACTGAGTCTGTTTCCAAAATAATAACTAAAAAGAAAGCTGGGATGTAGCTTAGTACAAAGGCCCTCAGTGCAATCCTAAGTGCAGCAAGATAAATAAATAAGTTACTCTACAATCAAATACCCTTTACAACAAAATAACAGCAAGATCTATGGATGGCTTACCAGATGCCACACTCCCTGCTAAGTGCTGAACCTGTGCTGTGAACTCAGTGGAGCCCAACAACCACCACCGAGGCTGACAAGTCTACTTGATCCCCACTTTTCTTAGATGGTAGAAGGGAGGCGGAGGAAGACTCAGCAACCTGCTAAGGTTGACCAGTTGCGGAGACAGTAAGCCAAGATTTCAAGCCGAACTGGGCACCAGAACCCGGGACTGTCACCATCACTCTCTCCTGTCTGAAATAACGCTCCACGTGACCACCGTGACATCAAAGGTGGTGGCAGGATTATTTAGCCAACTCATCACAAGGCCACAGACAGGCAAAAAAACAAAAACCCAACAACAACCCTCCCCCAAAAATGATGCCAAAGTGTACACGACTGTGTCTTAAGTAGCTTCAAATCTCATGGGTAGTAAGATATCACACACAGCTCTGAAGGGGGATGTAACAGCTAGCATTTTTAAAAATCCTAATGGATACCCTATGAGACCATAATGTTAAGTGAGATAAATCAGACATATAGCTTGAAGATTGCGTGCTTTCTCCCATATGAGGAACTCAAGTTATAAATCAAGAACAAAATGAAGATAGATGACAGGCAGTGGGGAGATAGACCCTCCTCCAAGGGGAAGGGACCTAGAGATCGAGGGGGCTGCAGGGGGCCAGGTGGAGATACTGACCCAGGTTGAGACCCAAGGCAGCGTTCCACGAGGTTCTCTGCAGACCCGAGTCAGAAGTCCTGGGCTGAGAACCTTGACCAGCTCAGCTCAAAGTCACTGACCTCTCTGGGGCTTCTGCTTGACCCCCCAGTGACTGCAGGCCTCAGGAAGAACACGAGGGTTAAAGTCGTTTTGCAGAAGGGCACTGATAGGCAGGGGATGCCAGAACTCACAGGAATCTCAGGGACCTGAAGCACGGAACCTGGGCTTTGGATGGGCTCAGTGTGGCCACGTAGTGACAGGGACAAGGACTGGTCAGGGCTGAGAATGAAGCCAGAGAAGCAGGGTGAACCAGCAAACTTACAGGGTCCTATGGCTCCGAAAAGAGCAGAGGAAGAATGGATGGCAGCGAAGAGACAACATGAACAAAGCCGATCAACACAGCGCTATCAGGAGAGAGGCTGCCGGGCAGTCTCAAAGGACATCACGCACAGCACGCAGAGCAGGGCTGAATGGGGAGCCCAGGGGCGCACACGGTGCTGGCTGCGTGCCGTGCCGAAAAGCTAGGGAGGAAGGAAGCAGCGGGGGTGATTCCGAGCTCTCAGAGGGAGGCGAGGGAGACACGCCCACCTGAAGCCCTGGGAGAGGAGAACGGGTAGTGGTGGAGATGGAGATGAAGGACATGGAACGTTCCGGAGGGCTAAGAGGTTCACAACTGATGGACGCAGTCGCTACATCAGCTAGCTTCCTGTAGCTATCACAGTATACCAGAGATACTGAACTTGTGAAGAGAAACAGTAGATCTGGGTTGCAGTTTTGGAGATTCCAGCCCATGAGAGCTGAGTCCCACAGTCCAGGGGCCGTAGTGAGGGAGTGGGTTACAGTGGGTGCTCATTCGAAGCGAAGCCCCGAACTTCTCAGCCAGGCAGCAAGCAGAGGAACAGGAAGGGATGGCTCCCACACTTTTCATTCAGGGCACGACCTCAGCAGCCGCTCACCAGATCCAACCTCTCAACGACCCCGCCGTCTCCCAGAGGGCCATCTGTGAACCCAGCCTCTAAGACACGGACCGCGGGTGACATTCACCACCCAAACCACAGCACTACCCAGCATGGCAGAGTGTGGCGTCGGCTGCTCTCCAGGGACAATGGTGCTGAAGGTGGTCTGGTGCACGCAGGGCACAGCAGGTGACAAGCCCTCAGGAGGGGACATCATGTCAGCAGGTGCGAACTGGCATCTCATTTTTGCATGAGAAGACTTGGGGCTGAGGAAACTCTAGTTCCTGAAATAGGTAAAATGGTGCAAAGAGCCTTGTGAAAGAACAAACGAAGATACGAGGCATGGCTGCTTGCACACAGCAATGCAAAAGGGGTTAAGCCAACAGGTTTGTAAAATTTTAAAAATTTAAATTTATTAGGATTTATTAGTAACACAATTACACAGAATAAAGTTCAGAAATTCATCAATGATGGTCACCAAGATGTGCTTCTTTGTGGCTTTTTCAACCTTATTTCTCATTCAAATTTATTCATATTACAGTTAAATTTCATACAGAGCTCACAAGGCAGATCTGACAGGTCTTCCACCAATAAAATGAATGGACACATATGTTTCATGAAAGGCACATAAAGAATCTAAACTAACACATTTAAAGAATTTGGTAACTTTGAATTTCTTCACATTACAAAAAAGAAAAAAGCCCCCAGACAAACAACTGTAAATGCAGTTTATGGTTATCCACACATACAGATACACGTACACCAACGAACATACTTTAACCAAGTGGTGACGCAGAACTAACCTTGGAAACTACTTACCACTGAAGTTTATTAAAAGACTCAGTTTTTCAGGATGAGTAAAAAAAGGGAAATAAGGTGGGGAATACTGATCATTTTGTTAAAACAAGGTCACAGAGACACGGTAAATAATCAAAAGACAAATGATTCTATCAAAGTTGAGTAGCTGGTATGTAACACTTATCTGCACGTACAAACAATCACTGACTTTGTTAAGTACTATTACTCATGTTCTAGGTGCAATTGTCCATTTAATTCTCAAAAATAATGGAATAATTTAAAAAGAAAATATAAATTTAAGCAAAGGCAAGGAAAGTTGAATATCTAAGGGAAAAAATTTTAACATAGTGTAATAATTAAATTTGAAACTAATTACATATATGAATTTAAAGCTTGCATAACATCAGCAAGAGAGTATTCAAAGACCTTTCTTGGTATTTTCCAAACAAGGAACTATCATGTATGCTAAATACAAGGGATTTCCCAAAGGAAATACACAAATGAATGTCTCAAAATTCATTATGCTAAAAATTTTTGTACCCACAAAAATCCTTCCAACATCCACCTAAACTTAGTTACAAATAAAAATGTAGTTGTTTAAAGTGTATAAAAGTAATCTGGCATCACCTTTAAGGCAATGCACAAATACTAGCTAGATATTAAAATTCAAAGTGAAAACAAACCAAATACAAATTAAATATTTGTAAGACAGTATAGTTTCAAAAATCTGAAATTTTACTTTATCAAACCAAATGTAATGTAGAATCAAGAGTAGCATGCGCTCTTTAAATAAACATTAAAATGCATATAATTTTAAAATTATTGATCCCAAGGCATGTATACTCATCCTTTCTAAGAACATTTCAATAAAACATTAAATTCAGAGAACAAATCATGGTATTAAAATAGTCTGTGCAATGTTTGTACAAATAACATTTTTATGAATATAAGTATACACAGAATTCAAGATAAGGGCTGTGACATTTCCTAATGTTAATTACCGTACTTAACAATTTACAGGATACGAATTTAAATAAAGCTTTTTAAAACTGGCAAACACGTAATTGTCTGTCATTCGGTACAGGATATTTTAAACATTTACGTTAGTTTCAAAGCCATCACACTAGAGCTGTAAATTGCCACCCTTAAAACCAAAAAATCGTGTGGAAAGTTAAAGTCATAAATACATTGTCCACACGGTTGCGTATTTACACTTACACAGACACAACCTACATGCTAGAGTCCAGCCTCAACACGGGCCTTCGCTTTCCGGTGGCAAGCGCCCCCCTCGCATCTAAGAAAGGCCCTTCTGTGACCTTAGCTAAAAGAAACAACAAAGCAACTTTGGTCAGGTCCCAGGAGTACGTGCCACATGCTACATTCTGTGTCACTGCGAGACTCTAGAGAGATCCACGGATAAGAACTCATTTGGTTTGAAAATGCATTGTACCATTAACTGCAAAACTTAGAAGAGACCACAGTCTTTTAGGTTATTTTTTATGATGACATCGGTCACGGCGTCGAACACAAACTGCACGTTCTTAGTATCGGTGGCACAGGTGAAGTGGGTGTATATTTCCTTCGTGTCTTTTCTCTTATTGAGGTCCTCAAACTGACACTGGATATATGCGGCTGCCTCTTCGTACGTGTTTGATCCTGAAGTGGGAAAAAAAGAAAATGTAAGGCAAGGCGTTCGAGCACTTACCCTATAAGCAAAATAGACCTTAAAATACTGAAATCATTACGTGCATATAAAAAACATGGGGTCCTTCACTGAATTGCTCTGAGAGAGAGAGAGAAGAGATTCCCTCTCTGTGAAATGACCCTATGTTAATTACCTCCGAAAGGCTGCACGTTATCTTAACATTTAAACATTTCTTTGCATGGCTTTCCGTTCACCTGGCTTCACTCCCGTCTAGATCTCCACATGGGACCTCCTCATTTCCTTCTCTCCCATCATCCACTCCTGAGGCTAACTCCTTGGAGCCCTGGCACTGCAGTAGGGCAGCTCCCCGCCATGGGGGGCCAGGAATGCTGGCAGAACACTGATCGGCACTTTTAATTCCTTCCCTGTATACATATTAATTAACATTTCTCACTCATTTTTCTCTGACCAAAAACCACCCAGGGTCTACCGTGTGGCTGTGGACTGAGGCTGGATCACAGGGAGCCGATGACGAGTTCCTGGGTCGTGTTGGCTAAAGGCTTCTTGGGACACACACAGTTCAGAAACTGCCTTCTCTAGAGACCATCACGAAGGGACAGACAGGGAAGCAGGAGCCTTGGTCCTGCAGCAAGTTTACACCTTGCTCATAGGTTGCTACGAACCACATTTTATTTTATTAAAGCGTAGTAGGGTGGCTGCTCCGAAATGGTGAAGCCGTGAACGGTGTCTGCTTGGCCCAAGGAAGCCAATGCAACCCTAAATGAAACACTCTGGGGAAACACAGGGTGCACGGCCCAGGGCACGGCTCCTTCTGGAGAGTTAAATTACTGTACCCCAGGAGCTCCCAGACACGTGAAGAGCCTCAGGGCCTCATTCCTGGGGCTCAGTCTAAGTCTAAAAGAGAGAACAGCAAAGTGTATGTGTGTGTGTGTGAGTGTGAGAGACAGAGACAGACAGATGGGACCGTCCTGAACCAAAACAAGTGTAAACAGAACGAGGCTGGAGAATGGAGACCTGGGAAGCTAATTATATAATCACAAGAGAAAGAGAAGACATTTGAGGAGAAATAAAAAACAGCTAGAGTTTGAGTGAGTTTCGGGTGCTAACGGCACATATCTTCAAGCAGCAGCTGATAATGCAAACAGGACGCTCTGGGGAGAAATCTGGGTTGGCTGCAGGGTTTACCACAGTGAGACTGAAATGGGTATGCAGGGACAGAATGTGGGGAGATGGCAGGCGGGGTGAGGATTGTGGGGATACAGCACAGAGAAGAGCAGGGGATGTGGCAGGCGGAGGTGGACGGGAAGCCACGGCGCGCCCGGGGTCTGCACGGGGCTCTTCTGCAGGAGGTGGAAGCCCTGGGAATCCAGAGGTGAGGCTGAAGCAGGAAGCAATGAATCAGTATGGAGGATATGAGTGTGGATTTTAAATTACCATCTTAACACCGGGGCCATGAGACAATTATGTAACACTCTTCCTTTGCAGAGATTTTGGAACAATACTGGCAAAGAAAGGGCTACCAAGTCCATTCCTGGTTGCTCTGGGGTCCCTGGAGTGGGTAATAACTGTGGATTTGCCTGGAGCTGCTGGTGTTAAGATTCGGTGCGTAACAGAGCCATCTCAATTCCGGGTAACTTCAATTCAGAAACTGAATTATAAATGGTTTTATGACCAATAAGCTCTGTGGCTCATCAAGCTGTGGTGTTCCCACCTGAGGGCTGAGGACCCATGAGCTGACACAACAGGACTTTGTCACATGGCCCACGTGAGGGTGGTCACCATGCGTGGTGACATTAACTCAATGCGGGGCTGATGGGCGCTGTTCATCACGAAATGCGTTCCTGATACTTTCTTCTGCTTTAAACAGAAGGCTGGGGTAAGGGTAAATGACTAACTGAAGTCTTCCAAATATTTAGATTTAGGGACTATATAAACCAGTGGTCATCCTACACCACAGCCCTCTTTTTATGGAATGCAGTTCCCATTGCTAAAATAAAATCTCATTCAGAAGCCCAATGTATGAAACAAACAGTCAAAGAAAGTGAGGTGCTCCGCTGGAAGGAAGCACCTCATGGGAGTCAGGTGTGCGTGCGTGCAAGCGTGTGTGTAAGGGGAGCGCTCAGACCCCAGCGGTCACTTTGGAGCAGCCCGGGAGCTGCTCCACAAAACCACTCAGGACGCGAGCCAGGGAGTTAGTCCAAGTCTTGATTTCACTGATAGGGCACTGAAGTCTGGAGAGATTAACAGCCTCGTTCAACATCAAAGTGCTAATTTTGAGAAAGCCAGGGCTGTTCTTTCTATTCTCCTCGCTCCAGTGCATTTTCCATAGCAATAGAATCAATGCACCATGACCTGTCTTCGGATCAAAGTGCAGACTTCCCAGGAAGCCTCCCGCGAGCCTCTGCGCCCCTTCCACCCCTTCTCCCTGCAGCGACGTGGGTGCTCCTTGCTAGCAGCCTGTTCCAGCCCCTGCTGGCTTCCTGTCTCCGAGAATGAGCAGTGAGCGGCGAAGCTTATATACCGTGCACTGCACCTCACCAGGCCTGGGACCCGTGTACGGCTGATGAACAAACTGCATTTTAACTTTAGGAACCCCGGAGTCATTCCTAAAACAATCACCCACTTTTCCACAGAACAAACGCATTGTTTTCCATAAACGCATGCTCATCTGGACCAATGACTTGTGCTCAAAGGAAAGGTGATAAAATCTCCAAAAGGTGTAAGATTACGGAGCCAAGAGAGACAAAGCAACAACTGGAATCTTGCTTTAGGGGAAGTTTCACTTAGAAACACGTGACTGAGTAAATTATTCAAAGGAAGTCAAATACCTGCGTATTCTGGGTAGCATATTGTGAGAGGGCTCTTTTTGATTTTTTCCTCAAAGAGATCCTTCTTGTTTAGGAAAAGTATAATGGACGTATCCGTAAACCATTTGTTGTTGCATATGCTGTCGAACAACTTCATGCTTTCATGCATCCGATTCTACAATGAAAGACAACATGGAATTGTCACTCACAGCCAGGAGAACGTGGGAATATGTTAAAAAGAAAAACAAAACAGAGGCTAGTCAGTTGAAAAACAGATACTGTTCCCCAAAGCACAGTCCTGCCACTGCAGAACAAGTGTAGTTTTGACCTTAGGTGAGATAAGGGTCTCATCATCACTCATGGCTGTCTGCGTACTAAGTGTCCCCGGACTGTCGCCTGCCGTGCCTGGAACCACCAGCCACAGGAAGTTGCTGGAGGGATGACCAAGTGCGGACATTTGGAAAGGAAGCTCTCTGTTACAGAGGTCAGTTGGTTGGCATTAAGAGATGTGGAGGCTTTAAGCATTGCCCAGCGAAACTGAACGGGCTGAAATCCAGTCAGCGCAACACTGTGTCAGCGACCGCTTTGCGCTTCTGTTCACTGACCCCTCAGGATCTGCATTTCCGTCACCGAGAAATGAGAGGAAGCCGTGTGTGCTCTTTTCCTGCGCAAACCGCAGCATAAATGCATACACCTTCTTTTAAAAATACAAAACCAACGTTTCTGCTGATTTTCTATTTTGCATTAAAGCTAATTTCAAATGAAGAGTTTTAAGTTTCTATTTAAAAATAATTTTTTCCCCAGGAAATATTTAACGGTACAGGGAACTCAGTGGCACAGCATAACGCATGCAGAAGACACTGAACCTGCAGAGATACCACGGGTGGACGCTGAGCCCGGCGCTAGGACGGACCCAGCCTTCTTCACACTCAGCCTGTGGACGCCAGCTAAGGGCGATGCGGCGCTCAGACTTCCCCTTCTCCCCGACATGGCCCTGGGTCTCTTGGTCTACTTCCCTTCTATCGTGTATACAGAAAGACCCAAGGAAAACCTGAACTTCCAAATAATTCAGGCAGAATTAAGAATTCCTTGACTTTTTCTCAGAAAAGTTCCTGGCAAGATCTCCAGCTCCTGGGGTCCCTGCCCGGCCCCCGGCCCGGCTCTACTTGCCATCTCTTCATCCTCCGCCAGCACCAGGTCGTAGTCACTCAGGGCCACACAGAAGATGATGGCAGTCACGCCCTCGAAGCAGTGGATCCACTTCTTCCGCTCAGACCGCTGCCCGCCCACGTCAAACATCCTGCGAGAGGGGAAAGCGGAGCTGAGGCTGAGGCCACACTGTGTGGGACCTCGGGCATGGCAGCGAGAACGAGCTCCAGGCGGTCAGAGAAGGAGGGACCCGGAGAGAGGAGAAAAGGCCTCTGCACATCACAGGCTGGTTTTCGCCAAGGGGAGAAGTCTGCTGGTTTTTATAATTTATGACTCCAGCATGGGGATCTCTGAAACAAACAAACAAAAAAAGTCCCCCCTCCCAAGAGAAGGCACGCTTCAGCATCTGAGAGCTCGTAGAGCAAACACGAATGTGCGCCCTGCGTGTGATTCCTGAGAAGTTCCACACAGCAAGCAACCAGCCACGCTGAGATCAAAGGATGCATCCATGGGCAAAGTCGGGGCACATGAGGGCTCCCCTCTTCCCTGTGCAGAGCTCTCTCAGAGGCAGCAAACAAGACTACGGCTAAAGCAGAAACCCAGCGGGGAGAACACGCAGGCCGCCCCAATCAAATCCAGGGTTCTGTCTACCTGAGGAGGTGGAAGCCATGGCAATGGGGAAATGAGGACCGAAACATGGACTGAGGCCTGGCCCTTCCCAGGGGCTGGAAGTTTACAGTGGAAAAACCCTCCGCTTCTAAAGAGCACTGCACCGCTGGCGTTAGCGAAGGAGGTGGTAACACCATCCCGCCAAGCGCTGACAGTGGCCTTTTTCCTCTTTTTACTGGTGAGAGTTTATAAAGTTAAGGAAAAGTTTGAATTTGCACAGACTACATTATGCAACCTAGAAATAACCACTTATATAATGGAAATGCTATGAGAACTGGTACATTTTTAAAGGCTTCGTTTATCTAGACAGTGCACTAATTAAAGTCCCTATTTAATTCTCAAGCAAAAAGAGTTTTCCCCATGGACCAGTCTTGGCCTACAAACCAAATCCGAGTACATCAACTTGTATTGTTACTTCTATCATCATTGAAGTTGCCTTTACTTGGCTTTAGTTGGACATTATTATTAAAGAACACTATACAGCCAAATGATTCCACCACATAATAAATCAAAATAGGTTAAGATACTAAAGGACAGGATGCAAAATGGATAAGATGTAAACAATGGTAAAAGAGCTCCAAAAGGAACACGGTGAAAGGCAATGTGGGGTAATCATTTGTAAAACAGCCCAGAAAGACAACTTGAAAACAATTTGACCAAACACACTTTATCTCAGGTTATTTCTCTGATCAAATATCACATAATTCCCCATGCGCCCCATTCAAAATAACAACCCCCACCCACCTCACCTTTTCTCTTGTGATGGTGACTTGTGAGGCCAACTTGGCCAGAGGAGGGCACCCTGCTGTCCCCCTAGGTGCCACTGTGAAGGCATCTTGGAGCTGTGGTCATCCTCTAAATCGGGTGGCCGTGAGGAAGGAAGCCTGTCCGCAGTCATGTGGGCCACCCCTGCCCGTCCACTCGGTGAAAGACTTTAGGGGTGAAATACTGCAGCTTCTCAGGGGAAACAAACCCTTCTTCAAGGCCGCATGGCCACTCGAGGCCAAGCACGAGGGCTCACCTCACAAATCTCTGATGCACCTGCCTCCACTGCCCCCTTAACATGACACCGTGCAGGGGTGCTGCCCCTCTGGGGAGCACTGCTCACAGAAGCGATGGTACCGTGAGAGGCAAGCGGTTGCTGTCACAAACATCTAGGCATGCGAATGTAGCCTTGGAACTGGGCAGTGAGTCACAGCTGGAAGAAGCTACCAGTACTTCACAGGGAAAACATCTAGGTCATTTCAAAAAGAGGCTGGTGGAAACACAGATACTACAGACGACTCGAGCAGGGGAGAGGAATCCCAGCACTCTGGGAGGCTGAGGTAGGAGGATAGCAAGTTCAAACCAAGCCTGGGTAACTTAGTGAGACTCTGTCTCAAAATAAAACATAAAAATTTAAAAAAGGGCTAGGGATGCAGATCAGTGTGAAGACCTGGATTTAATCCCTAGTACCACAATTAAAAAAGTGATGATTCTGTTATGAATCAGGTACAGAATGTAGGTATATGATTGTTAAATATGCCTTGATGAGGTCTTGAAAGGAAACGTGATTACCCAGCACAGGAAACGCAGTTCACGCTATCAAGCAGCAACAGTGGGCCAAACTTGAGCACATTCAGCTGGAGAAACTCTCCAGCCAAGTGTGGAAGGGTGTGGTCTTATTCTTGCCACTTATAGTAAAATAAGGACTGGAAGGTAAACTGAGGAATGAACTAGTAAGTGCAAAGGATGCCTTCACACATGCAGGCACACACACAGCCATACAAACACGGAGGGAGAGAAGACACCAGCACCCACGGCGGATGCTGGAGTCGTCCAGCTCCAAGCCGAGCGCCAAGAATGACCAGCAGCCACCAGAGCTACAAAGAGGAAAGCAAGCCCCCCTGTAGCGCCCCACCGCCTGCAGCCTCCAGCCTCCAGATCTGGGAGACGATGTCCATCTGTCCACGTGCCCACTGTGGGGCGATCTGTCATGGCGGCTAGAAGGACTGCACACTTTATCATGTACACGTGGGTACATATTTTCCAGTTAATTTCACTTTGCTCTGTAGCAATCATCATCGCCAAGATTTTAAATGTGTATTTCATCTCCCCTTCCCCAAACCAGCTCGACTCTTAAGAATATAAAGACAAAGATCTTGTCCCTGTCTGATCTCTGTGTGCCCGACCCTGGACACACCCCGCAGGCACTTGGGGAGTATCACTGGCTGCAGCACGTACTCTGCGCCCACAGAATGTGTTAAAAGCAGTTTTAGGGAACAACAGATTAACTCCGTTATGGCCAAGATCAACACATGCCAGTTACAGTGATGCCTCAGTTCAAGAATTTAATTCTTTCCACGATTCTGGATGCAAATTGAATTAGTTGGAAACCAAATCAAAGTCAATGGTTAAGTTCAATGTTGACCTTATGGGGAAATTTCATTCAGTTCTTGACCAATTCGATTTGCAACAAGAATCGTGGGAAGAATTAAAATCTTGAACTGAGAAGCCACTGTAATTGATTTTCCCCAGCAACTGATCCGGGGATGGAATTCTTCCATGCTAACCCCACCTGCATGTGCTTTCTTTTCAGACTGTAGTAGCCACAAAGAAGCCATCTCCTGGACCTAATAATTTAAGTATTCTTTAGAACACGATCCTTAAAACAAGGTAAAGCCCCCCTCAAGACAGAATCCAAGGTGCACCAGGTTTGAAAAGGTGCATTTTAAAGCTCATTATAATGGTGAACTTCCTTATAATTCAAAATCACTCATAGTTTAAATATATGACAACATTCCCCAGATCAGGTATATTACACAGTCATTTAATATTCCAGAACTATAGACCCACTAAAGGAAGATAACTGATTCAATAAGTGAATACCAACAGTAAAACACTGGTCCAATGAGACCTTGAAATAAAAGGAGGAAAATAAAGTAACAACATATGCAAAACCACACAGGCATTAAAGCAGAAAGTTAGTACTGTCAGCTAAACTGATGATGAACTGTATCTTCATTTAAGAAACCAGGGCAATGTTTTGTGTTTTGAGGGGAGAGATCAAGATAAACTGAAATTGAACTTTTTTTCTCCAGAAAACTCAAGTCATGTGAATCACTGATAAGGCACTGCCAAACGTGGTAACAAAAGTATTAGAATTAAAATATTTTTGGAATAATAAGAGGTACAGTTACGTATTTGTAAGACAGCCTTCAATCTGTAATAGTGAGCTTTCTTTAGGAAGTGAACTGGTAATTTCCTTTTTATCTCTGATTAAGAACTATTTATTATAGTGCTTCAGAGATTATACTGCATTATGATTACCAGTTTGGAGGGCTGGAATTAACTAAAGCAAATCTAACTCATATTTCACATAAAATCCTTATTTAGAATGCCTATCTTAAATCATAACATTTTAAATCAAACTGAAGTAATAAAATAATTGTAACAACCTGGAATATTTTCTATTGCCAAACCAAATACAAATAAATTCAATTTTGAAAAATGATTTAATAATTTGTTGTTTTGTTTTTCTAATTTCATTTTTTTTTCTGCTACTACAGAAACACAGCAGGATGAGCATTAAGTGGTTGGGTATATGGTTATGGAAAGTCAAATTTCTATAAAAAGAACAAAGACCTCCACTAAAGGTGATTGGAAAAACATGTGTCACAAATCGATAACAAATGATCTGTCTCATCCCTCACAGTTATTTTTCAAAGACAACGTTAGAAAAACAAGGAATATAATCATTATGAAAATTTTCATAAGGGATAAAATAAATTGTAAGTATCTTCTCTAATCCAATTTTCTGTCGCAACAAGTAGAGTCCGTCAAGCTCTCTGTGACACTCTGTGAGACTGGAGAGCCCGACCACAGCTGACTCCCAACTGCCCCATGCGGAGACAGACAGTCTCCATCCTTGTTGGGGTAAAAGCACAAAAAGCAAGCCCTACTTGTCGAATAAGAAAAATAAAAACAAAACAAAACCCATCCATGTGCGGTGCGTTTCATCTCAGTGTGTTTGTTCTGCTTCTGTCCAGTAATATTTATGTGGTGTTGGGTCGCCCTTGCCCCAGAGGGCTCTGCTTGGTGACCCAACTGCAGGACACGTGGCTGGCACTTAGGAGGTGGGATGTTTCCACTGAGTATGAACAAGGAGAAAGCAGCAGTTTATTAAAAACAAAACAAAAAAACTATACAGCTTCAAAGTATGGCAAGAGAGAACAGTAAGAACAACAGTAAGAACTATGAACTATCCTTAATTTTTAAATCAATATATTTTGAAGATCAAGGAACATCATGGTGATTTGGGATTTCTATGAAAACACACACGTTTCGTTTTGAGGGAGAGTCCTATGAGGTTAGCTCCCCTCCATGCTGATGCATTTACCCGGGGGATCCTCCCCCTTGACGTTACTGTTTCCATCCTAACTAGAAGAAGGTGAAAGGAAACGAATACCAAGGATCGCACAGTGGCAGGGCGGGATGGGGGAGCTGGCCCTGGCGGCCGGGGCCCTGGGGAGATGCACGCACGGACCCAGGTCATCCGGCAGGTGCTGGGCAGGGCCAGGGGTGAAGGGCACGGGTGGGCGGCTCACAGCCCAATGGGGGCCTGAAGTCAGAAGGTGACATCTGCTTGTGTTTCGGTCTCATAGATCTTCCGGCATTTTGAAACACAGAACTTATTGGAAAAAAGAGAAACGCATTTCTGTGAATTTGAAAGTGGTACTTCACCGGCCTTCCCCGAGCACAGCTCACATGAAATCAGGTGCGTGGACAGAACGGATGTCAGGACGCCTCCATCACCGACGGCCACAGTGCTGCGCGCCCCGTTCTGAACTCAGAAAGCTAACAGCACACTAACAGTGCTCCTATCGGCGTGCTATGAGGGACACTTTCATGAGTAATTTTACAGGTCCTTCTCATGCCCATAAGTAAGCACATAATCTATCAGTAAAACTTTTCTTCTTTTTTCCTAAAGACAGAGCAATATTTTCCACAAATAGAGCATGGTTATATTAGAGGATTCTTCTCTGTTTAGAAATGAAACCCAGAAAAATATTTTAACTTAAAACACTAAAAATTACATGCGAAAGCTGGGCACAGTGGCTCACGTCTGGAATCCCAGCTTCTTGGGAGGCTGAGGCAGGAGGACTGCAAATTTGAAGCCAGCAACTTAGTGAAACCCTGTCTCACTATACAGTTACAAAGGACTGAGAAGACAGCTTAGCAGTAACAGCTCTCTTGGGTTCAATCGCCAGTACCAGGCACAAAAACAAAGCAAAACAAATGAACAAAAAGGCATTTGCTTGGTTATTTTTCCTAAATAAAAACATTTAGTTTTTAAGCATGGGTCTAAGTACGGTTTTTTTTTTTTTATTTTGCCCTTTTTTGCTCATAAATTTGTTTGTTCTATCATCTGAGAATAATTTTCCAGTTATAGTTTCCAACTATAAAAGCGTTGTAAACTTTTACCACTACAACTCCTTATTTCCAAAGCAAGAGTCTTATTTCTAAATTTATAGATCTTATAGTTGGAAGTCACTCACTTGAAATGAAGGTCTTTGAAAGTAAAATGGGTTTCGACAATTCCGGTCGTTTTCACTCTGGTTCTCAGAACATCTTGCTGCGTTGGGATGTAGTTTGGTTGTGCGATTCTGTCCAAATCATTCAAATAGCTGGAAAACAAACAACAGAACGACCTGTAATGGTGGACCTGGTCAAAGAAGATTCCCTAAAACAAAGCCAAAAACTATTCAAATGCATGCAATATTCGGAAAACGCCAGGAGTTTTAAACTTTCTGTGAAATGGTGCAAAACCACCAGTTTAAGGCTTGGTCTCACCTAATTCCTACAGAAATGAAAATGTTTAGACTTCTCCAGCCACAGAACTCTTTTCTTGTAGTTTTAAAAGTGTGTACTGGTTGAGGTACAGAAATTCAAGGCAAAGAAAGTTTTTTTTTTCTTTGTTTTTTTAATGCCCAAAACACTAGGCATTTGTTTCTTAAAATTCTTCGTCAAGCTATTTTTGATGTAAAATTAAGACTTATGTTCCACAGATCACTCTTTTGGTGAAGATTTTAAGTGCTAACGGGAGACAGTAGCGAGGAAACCGCAGGTGAAGGCTGCGTGAGACCTTTTCCCCCGGCCCTATGCCTCCGGTGCCCTCCTGGTACCGAGTTCCAGCAACACCCGTAGTTCACTTCCCAGGGACTTCAGTCGCTCACTGAATGCTCTCTGCCAATTATGCCAAATACACTGTGAGAGAAAACTGTAGCGGCAGCACAGCATGGCATGAAAGAATGCAAGCTATTTCGTGTCAAGCTAAATGGCAGAAGCGATTAAGCACAGGAAGTTGGGGTACAGAGGCACTCGTGGAATGGGGCGATTAAAGAAGGCTTCTTGGGGAGTGACAGGTGTGGAGGGTCATGACGGCACCCTCATGGAGAACAGGGACCGCCGTCCCCACGGGAAGCTGCACAGCAGTCTGAACTCGTGTAGACGGAGCCCTCGAACAGCCCAGGAACTGCCACAAGCCAGAAGCTGGGACTGAACCTGTGTTCTGCTCAATGGCGGCGACATCCCACAGCGTCTACTGTGCCAGGCTCTCAGAATGACTGATCAGTCAGAAAATGAATTTACAGACACAGCAGCACCAAGTAGCATGCCTTTAAACTGGAATTATCCTCTGGACACGCTGCTCAGCCATTTAGACTAGTGTTGTGAACAAAAGGCGCGTGGGTACTATTACTGCCGTTGGTATTGTTCTCCTGGTGCTAGGAACTTAACCTGAAGCTCCTCATGTACACTAAACAGCTCTCCTGACCATGACTCTACACACTCAGCTCTAGGTACTGGATTTGCTATGGAAACAATTGGAAAGTCATACAAACACAGCGTTAGTAATGGTGTTTTAGAGACAATCAAGTACAGGTGTGTAGTGTGGATACCAGAAACACAGACATGACAGCTTGGGTTACCTGGACAGGTTGCATATCCCCTATCCAAAATGTTTGGAACCAGAAATATTTTGGATTTTGGAGTTTGGGGGACTTGGGGCTTTGATAGGTATGCTCCACCTGTATCGCTTTTTACTGATTTAAAAAAAAAAATCACGCTGGTGATGACTCCCCCACCAAAATTGCTTCTGTGCATTTCATCCCACACATATGACACTGCACACTCCTGCAAAAATTCTGATTTGACAAAAACCATAGCAAGATTTTATTGTTCCTTTAAAACAGTTATTCTTTCAAATGTGTTCTGATTACTCATAGATACATTTTTATTAAAACTGCTGCAGTTCTGACAGCCTCTAAAAATAATACATATTTATATTTCAACAAGACAAAAAAACCCAGGCATTCTGAAAAGTTGCCATGTTCTAAATGATGATGAGTTTACGCTGCAAACTGGCAACTCGACATTGGAATGAGCATCTGGCAGGACCCTGCTGCCTCCTGCAGAAACCTCAGAGACCAAGGTGCCTCTAACCACCCTGTAAAAAAAGGCTGCTATGATTCCTTTTATTCTTGAAAAATGGCTGCATCATGGTATCTTAAGGGCAGAATGATGAGAAAAGAAAGAACGGGAGGCGGAAGCCACACACTGTTCTCCGGGCCGGTCCCCACAGAGTGCGCAAGACAGGCAGGCGTGGTCCAGGGACGGCGGGACTCACAAGTGTCCCTCATGGTGAATGAGACAGCGTCAGCTACTGGCCCCAGGTGCCACTCCTCAGTCACCAAAGCAGCCCTTTCGCTGTGCTCACCTGGGAGCAATCTTGGTACTGTAACGGGGATTCTGCTTAATATTCCTGCAGGCGCTGGTGGTGGCAAAACAGATCACACGGATTACGAGTTCTGTACTTTCTCTGCGTAATTTTTCTACTGTGTCTTCTAGCCTGTGTGCAGTCTGGCTGATTTATTTACAGTTAAACGAGACCAGCTTGAGTAATGACAGTAACAGTGATACACTGTAGGTCAAAATCGGACGTTACCAAACTTACAGTGTTGAAGCAGGGACAGAAAATAATAAAAAGTCACAACATAAAGATAAATAAAATAACCTCGAAGTAAGTGCTCTGAAGGAAAAGTGCATTGCATTCATGAGTATCTAAAAGAGTAAACTGAGGTCCTACACTGGGTTAAGGAGTATTTTCTCATAGAAGTAATGACACCAATTGGTCAGACTCATCACAAAAGTATGTTCCACACGCATATATAAATCTTATGGAATAATGTTGATAGAGGTATAAAACATTAATAATGTAGACTGAAATTAAAGGGCCATAAATCTGGCTGTGGGTGAGACGATTATGTGCACTATTTACTCATAATAAGATGCACAGCACATGGCGCAGAGTGCACAGCAAGCGATGTGCGACACGGGACATTGGTCCACAACCCACTTATTTGTCTTTCACTGTGGAAAAATGGATGCATCTACCAATACCTCTCATCTTCTATCAAATCCTCACTTTCATTCCTAAAATTCAACAGCTCTGTCCACAAAGCAAAACAATACTGCAAACACGCAATGTCTGACACTTTTTAGTTTGTGTGCCAAATTATGAGGAACATACTTGCTTTAAAAAAAATTATTGTTCTGTGTAGGTCACCAAGCAGAACACTGATTGAGTGTTTGTTTGTTTGTTTGTTTTTTGTACTGAGAATTGAACTCATGACCTTGCACTTGCCAGGCAGGTGCTGTGCCACTGAGCTATAACCCCATCTTAACTGGTTGAGTTTTAACACAATTTGTTTTACAAACTTTCTAAGGCTACCACCTGCAAAATCAGGGCCAATTTCTCTACCAAAAATCTGCACTTAATTATATGTAAGCAGTGTCTAATGTCATAGTATGTTAGTCACTGACAATTTTCAAGAGTATAGCTATTTTGCTTTAGAAACTATCTTGGGGTCTCCATGCATCCCTTCAAAAGGTCTGAATTTGGGCATCTGCCGCTGAACAAGGTAGCATGACATAAAGAACCCAAAGCAATCACCCTCTCATTTAGCTAGTTTCTAGTAAACTGCAGATATACTCAAAGTCACAGTGAACTTCTTGAAGTTGAATTGCTGTCTTGGAAATATACTAGAAACATTCCTGTTCTGCATATTTCCATTAGAGCTCACATAAGAAGGATCTCTTGAGACTATGGAATACACAGAAAATAAGAGTGTCACTATCTACAAACACACAAAAGACAGAGAAAGTTGTCAAATATTGTTTTCCTGAAGATCCTGAGCTGTACGAGAATGTGTCAGCCAGTTCTACAACAAAATAGAGTTGGTTTGTTATATTTGACTAGCAAGTAACTGTTCTTGGTGGTTTTGCTATGAAGTTATGAGACTTACTATGCTGCAGAATCATTAAGCTGGTACTCCCGGGATCTGTTGAAACAGGCTTGCACACCGCTATCTTTCCACAATCTCTTTATGACGCCAGCAAGTTCTGCCGTCATAAAACCTTCTTCAGCGGCTCCAGCAAGTACGAAGAGTTGGCGGGCGTCATCCTGAACATGCAATAACCAATAATTCAGAGAGGAAAAGGGAGACATTAGAGATTAAAAAGGACAAAGGGAGAGATCAGAGATACAAATGTGCAACAGAAAACTTTCTGTATCTTTTTAATGAAGTGGCACAGCTTTTCTTTCCCTTAAAGCACCACATTAAAAACTAGATTAACCGAAAGAGCACAATCATAAATGAGAATCCTATGCTTAGTGGTACTGGTGGTGTCTTTCCAGGTGGGCAGTAGGAAAATGGAAGAATAAAATGACTGCACTCGAAGGAGAGTTATCCGTGGACTGTCTGCTGTATAATGAAGATAATCATCTTTGAGAACAGAGGAACAATCTGTTTTGCTTCCCCTGCTTTAAAACACTTTTAATCTAAGAAACACACACCATTCTAGATTACATTAAAATGGGGTCTAATTAAGTGTCAGCTTTCTTATATACTTTATTGATGCAAAATATGTTCAGAGAAGGGAGAACTCGATGTGGAATAAGTAAAAATAGTTTCATGGAATGATCTGCAGATTCCCAGGAGACCTTGAAGTACAGTCATGCTAAAATCATCCTACAAGTGGCTGGGAGGAGATACTTGCTAACCTAGGCACAAAGAACAAAATGAACAAAATACGCAAGCATTTTTAAATGAAAGAATAGCTTGTATAAATTTAATTAAATTTTGCTTAACCTTGAGGCTGCCAATCTTTAAATTTTCCTGAGCCACTTTTGACCAATGCACTCAGGGAGAAATATAACACGAACCATTGATGATATCTTAGGTTCCAAACAGTCTCCTTAAGGGCTGGGTGTGGTAGCACATGCCCTGTAATCCTAGCAAGGGAGGCTGAGGCAGGCAAATGGTCACTGTGTTCCAGGCCAGCCTGGGCTCCACACTAAATTCAAGGACAGCTGGAATTACAGAGTCAGACTCTGTCCCCAAAAAACAAAACTAAATAAAACAAAACCAAAAATGTAAACAGTTGCATTAAAAAAGTAAGAACAAAAGAAGCCAGCTGATATTAACGCTATCCTTCATTTAACCTATATGGAAAAATATTATCATTTCAGGGCTGGGGATATAGTTCAGTGGCACAGGACCTGCATGGCAAGCTTGAGGTCATGAGTTTGATTCTCGATACAAAAATAAATAAATAAATAAATAAAAATTATCATTTCAACATCAAACCAGTGCAACATTACCAGGAGCTAACTCAGACTCCTTTCATAGGTATTAGGTCTGCACACGCTGGTGTGCACACTTCCACACACAGCACATCTCCGCTCAGACCAGACACATCTTAGCACGCTGCACCCACACGGAAGTCATGGAGGGGCTAGGAACTCTGGCCTGTAGGTAATGACACAGTTAATCCACAAATAGGCAAAGCAGGAAGCCTCTCCCTGAGCAAAGGTCCTCTTTAGCCGGAAACTCAGAGCTTTATGCTAACGGGGTGCAGAACCCGTAATTCCTCCTGACAGGCTTTCTTTGAGCACAGCTGGCTGCCTTTATCAGTGGGGTTTGTAGCTGTGTGTTCCACCAATCAGACCAAAGATACTGGAGGGAGGAAAAAAGGCAACTGAACTCAAGATATGCAGGCTTGTTTTTGTCTTTAACTCCTAAAGGATGCAACAGAGCCACAATTTAGAGAGCAATGACGCTGTGTTTAGATGTTATAAGGAATCCAGAGATGAGGTAAAGCACTTTCAGGAAGATGTGCAGGAAGGGCATGCAACTACTACGCCATTTCTACATCCCTGATCTTGGCATCTGCTGAGGACCCGGGACTAATCTCCAGGGGACGGGTGTGTCACAATAGGTGCCTGTCATGGGACAGAACCTATCATGATAGACGCGGGCAGAGGAGGAGACCCACTCAGTGACCTAGGCTAGCAGAATGCGCTGGCTGACAATATAAATTCACCCTGCTGCCAATTTGAGGAACATTGTCTTTCCAGCTGGAGCTCATCATGAAAAATAATTAAGTCTCTCAGCATGGGAAGATATTATTCAAGCATATGCTTTCCTTTTTAGCAAAGCCCAAGGCAAAGGCGTGCATGTGAGCGCCATGTGCACAGCGCTATCCTCAGGAACCCCTCACATCAAGGCGATGAGTCCTTTTGAGCAGCATTAAATCAATTCCAGGGAGTATTCGATCCACCAAACAATTACTTATACATAAGAAAGTTCGAAATGTGATGACTGCTTTTGCCCTGATCTCTTTATTTGATTTCAATAAACTTTTTGACAGGAAAGAATAATGTCTTCCAATGTGGTTCATCAGATCGCATTCTCTTCAAACTTTCTAAGAAGCTTCAAGAAAAGGCGGGAGAAATTTTGGAAGATGTATTTATAAACTGCACTCTGCGTGATATTCAACAATGTCTGCACAAGTGATGCTAATTTAACTTCTTCCTTTCCTAGCTTTATTCCTTTCATTTATTTTTCTGGACTGATTGACTATTTCTCCGGCTAATGTTTTCAGAATCATATGGAATAGGAGTGGTGATAGTGGACATTCCTGTCTTGTACCTGATTTTAGAGTGAAAGCTTTCAGTTGACCCACAGAGTGAGAAAAAAATTTTGCCAGTTGTTCCTCAACGGACTAATATCTAGGATATACAGAGAACTCATAAAAAAAAAAAAAACCATCAGACCCCCTCACAAATTTAAAGACCCAATCCATCTGAAATGAACAGACACGTTAAAGATGAAGATGTACAAATGGTAAACAAATATACGAAAAAGTGTTCAATATCACTGGTCATTCTAGAGACACGAAGTAAAATAACACTGAGACTCCATCTCACTCCAGAAAGAATGGCTATTATCAAGAAATCAACCAGTAACAAATGCTGGTAAAAAGGAACCCTTCTCCACTGTTGGTGGAAGGGTAGACTGGTGTAACCAATGTGGAAATCAGTGTGGAGATTTCTCAAAAAATCAGTGTGAAGATTTCTCAAAAAATTAGGATTAGAGATCCCATTTGACCCAGCTATTCCCACTCTGGGTATCTTCCCAGAAGAATTAAAAACATTCTACCACAGTGATATATGTGCATCCATGTTTATAGCAGCACAATTTGTAATAGCTAAATCTTGGAAACAGCCCAAATGACCATCAACTGATGATTGACTAAAGAAGATACATACATACCACAAAGAAAGATAAGCTTGAGACATTTCTAGGTAAATGGATGCACCTTGAGACCACACTCCTAAGTGAAACAAAGGGGACACATATGGGTAAATATTGCATTGTTTCTGTGATGTGAGAAACTGAAAGTGTGAATGAGGGTCAAAATATATAATAATAGATACTGTGAAATAGGAAGAAATTGTTCAAACAGGAAGGGAAACTCAGGGTGGGGGAAAGAGAAGAGAAAAAAAGAATAGAAGGACAAAATGGAAACAAAGATTGTGTAAACAGGGAAGGGAAGAGGCATTGAAAGGAGGGGAGGGGAACAGCACACACACAAAAAAAGAGCAAGATACACCACATACACGTACAAGTTTCCTGTGATGAATGTGATCATTATGTGTATCTAAAACGCATCAATAAATTTAATTAAAAAAGTGTCTGCCTTTTTTAGACCCCATGGATAAGTGAGCT
Organism: Dasyprocta punctata; assembly: GCA_004363535.1. Classification (NCBI taxonomy): domain Eukaryota; kingdom Metazoa; phylum Chordata; class Mammalia; order Rodentia; family Dasyproctidae; genus Dasyprocta; species Dasyprocta punctata. The sequence goes on along the minus strand of RJWM01011205.1, from coordinate 12,714 downwards.
CCTGTAACATTTTCCTTTCCGTGTCTGGCTTATTTAATTCCGCAGAATCTAAGGGCCTCTGAGAGACAGTGGGAGGGGGCGGGGAGCAAAGCTCCGGGGACACAACCTGACTGCCAGGAGGAGGGGCAAGTCCAGAGATCAAAGCCACAATGCCAGGTCTATAAATAATATCCTGGTGTTCTAGAAAACTAATTTTTTTGCTAAAGAACTTGATTTTAGCTGTCCTCACCACACAAAAAAAATAACTAAACGAAATGACAGACAGATACATTTACGTGCGTCACCACAATAACCATTTTACCATCTGCATGGATCTCATCCAAGCATCAAACGGCAAAACCTCCACTATGCACAATACAGTGCTGTTTTTTTAAAAAGTCTCTTCCTCATGAGATGTAAGATAGCTTTTTCTTGAAATTCTCCTTCAAATATTCACCACTGGGTCATTAGCTGGACACACAGGCATCAGGAGGCGCAGGGAGGACCAGGGGACCAGCCTAACAAATCCTTCGTTTCACACACAGAGAAGGGAACCCGAGGCACAGACCTGCTTAAGGTTCACAGCTAATTAGGCTCCCAGTCAGTAAGTCAGCAATTACTAAGCAGCTACTGCTTCAAACAGGACATTTTTAAGCTAGCTGATAATATTTGCACATCAACAGCCACTTACATATTTAATCTACTGCATTATGAGGGCACGAATCATCGCCACGGCTCTGGCACTCTGAGTAAAGTTGGTGTGTCCTTGGGGGATTTCTGAGAACCCCAATGGATTCTCCGGTGCCAATACTTTTAAGAGTTGCTTCAAGAAACATGTAAATGTCAAACTCGTCTTCACTAAAAATACAAGTCAACTTGCAACATGATTTGAGGCAAGCAAACAGGCAGTCATTTTAATTCTTTACGAAAGATCATTTAAAAGGGGGGAAAAGCCTAAGAATAATATAATCTATGTTCACTTTAATGAACTCACAGAGAGCAAAAAATAGAGACCAAATAGCAGTGAATTGAGTGTGATGCACAATCTTTATTATGTCAAGGGAAATTATTTACAAATGTACCACACAAACATAACTTTCATGCATATTGATGAATCTCATGAATGTGTATATGTGTATTTTCAAATAAATAACATGCACAACTGTGGACATTTACGTGTTCTTTGTATGGACAACAGAACCTACTGCCTGGAACAGAGATGCAGGAAGATGTGACATCAGTGGCCAGCGGGCAGGAGAAACACACCGTGCGACAGGCACACTTCACACACTCCCATTATTTTGCCACATGTATAAATCAGTATTTCTTAGAATCAAAACAACATAAAAGATTCTCCACCCTCAGGCTCCAACATAAACCAGAATACTATGATAAATGACCTCAATATTCATCTGGAGAAAACGGCATGTAAAAATAGCCAGGGGCATCTGAAAAATAAGGCTGAGGAAGGCAGCTGAATGCACTGGAGATTAAACTCCTAGTGTCCACACAGCAGTCTAGAATTAATGTAGATTTAAAAAAAAATCCCCTAGCTCGACTTACTGTATAGTTAAGGCGACAAGACAAATGGGATGGAGACAATGCAACTATTTAATAACTACCGATGGATAACTAGTTATTGAAAAGAGAACAGAGAATATTGATCGTCACTCCATGCATACAAACACGACAAGTTTCAAAGGGATTAAAGACAAGCAGAGGGACAGTCCTCACCCCAGACTGCAGCAGGGAAAAGTGCGGCACCGCACACAGATACAAGCATAGAAACCATATGGACACATGCGTAACTATCGCAAAAACTGAAAATTCAGGTAAAATGGATGCTTGATTTAGTAAAAGCAAAGCTTTTTGTCATCATTGTTGTTTTTTAAAGCAAGACTCCTCACTTCTGGTCATCCAGAGTGCTCAGAAAAGCAATTCTCAAAGACAGGTGCGAGGAAGTTAAAACAGCAGGATCTTGCCCCGAAGGAGCCGGCAGACAGGCGCAAACCAAGGACTCAGGAAAATTCGTCACCACGTCATTGGACAGCAAGGTGACGGCGCTGCAGGAGGGGTGAGCCGGAGGGGCCGAGGGCAGCTCACACCGGGCTGCTGCGTCCCACAGTCTGAGGGATTCCAGTGGCCCCAAACTGCGCAAGGGACCAGTTTTGCAATACAGTTTATTTTATTTTCAGTTTGTTTCAGAACTAAAACTACTCGAAAAAATAAAATTAAATGCCATGAATCCATACTTCAAAGTGATCAGAGTTCACGCCTACTGTGTCCGCTGCTCTGCTAAACACCTCTGCTTAAGTCCCACCCGCGCATCCCACCTCCCTGGGGTCAGCACGGCCCCCCAGCCGCCCTCACAGCCTGGGTTCGCTAAGCGGCCCTCAGTGCTTCCGAACGTCGCTGTCACCGGGTGAGAAACGCTCCGATCTGGTGTCAGTGTGAAGGTTCACGGCTAGAGCACGCCCCTGCTGGGGGAGCTTCCAAACGACCTCAGGCACCAAATTCGATGGCTCCATACCAGTTGCTTAAAAAATTGTGTTTCTTGTCATTTAAAATAAACTCATGTGTAATGTGCTTTGCAAATCTGCTAACATTAGTCACGGTTTCTTGAACCATCGCACCTTTTTAGTCATTCTCACCAAACCAACCTAACACTAAGCTGGCCCTGCAAACGAAGAACCACAGGCTGTTGTAGTCTTTTCTGTTTCAACAGAGTTGGGAAGAACCGATTCTCAACGCTTACCTGGAGGAGAAAGGCACGACAGGTTTGGCACGTGACAAAAGGACAACAGGAGGGGTGGCCTTAACCTACTGGATGCCAATTAATATTAGGAATCAATAAAATTTAAAATGATATGATTCTGACAATAATAACAGAAGTATAACATGCTGAACAATAACAACACAAATGTTTTACTGAGCATCTGTTATGACCAAGGCATGTGACTAATCCTTGGTATTCATTCGTCTTACGCTCCACAGTTTAATAAATGGCTATAAGGCAACAGACAATGAGACTGTAAGATATATTTAGATCCTATCTAGCAATAAACACAAATAACTTTTCTAGGCAGATGGAGAAAGACATACAAAAAAATAAAATTACAAGCCGGGCGTGGTGGCGCACGCCTTTAATCCCAGCACTCGGGAGGCTGAGGTAGGCGGAGCGTTGTGAGTTC